>JASSUY010049269.1:0-37434 GCA_032466535.1 Forpus xanthops
GTTCTTATCTCAACCTGTGGGAGTTGCATTCTTTTGATTCTCCTTCCCATTTCCCCAGGACTGGGGAAGAAAGAGGGAGGAGTGAGAACTGTTTGAGGGGCCTCAAACTGCAACAATTTGGCTTTTTCTAACTGTATTATTGTTGTTTCTAAGGTTTTTTTTAAGCAGCCATTGTCAGTGTTTTTGAAGCAGTACATATCCTCACTGTTTATTCACTATGTTATACCCAACCTGATTTTCACTGTTGTTATTATTGCTTTTTATATTTTCATAGAAAGCTGCTGTAAAGATTTAGAATGGATTATGAAGGAGAAACTAACAAAGTATATAGAAGTAAATACCCATCTGTGACAAATCAACAGAAGGAAAGGAGAAAATTATGTAAAAATATTGTGTGTTTTTACACACACATAGTCACGGAGGCCTAAACTCAATATTTGTCATGAGCAACTTGCACTGGCCAGTAAAGCTGTTCTGCTGCAGTTCTCAGCTGGAAGGCTGTACACCCAACTGAGGCAGAAGGAAGCATATTTTTGGATATCAAATCAGAAACACGCAACTTACTGAGTAGGAACTACAGCAGGTAATTAACCAGAACTAGGCAGTACCCTTATCCCTGTATGCTACTTTTAACAGCTCCTGTCCCTCACTGTTCCTCTTTTCCCACAAATGATAAAAAAACAAATCCTCTCAAAAGATTTTACTTGTTATAGTAAGAATATGCTTTTCTCAGAAGTGTCTGAATCAAGTAAAGCCTACTTGATTGAGCAGAACCTACAGATAATAGGCACATGAATAAAATCTACAGAAGCCTTGCACTGGGCTTCATTTCCCTTTGGAAACTGATCCTGTGAACACTGAATGTCACAGCCCCTGATGAAAATCTTTTATCACAGACTTCACATGTGCATTGGGCTGGGGTGCATGGGAAGAACAAGACTCATCCAAGCATTGTGATCACTTCTTGATAGTGTTGATCATACTGATAGTATTACATTTGGCATGGATTGTTGGTTTTATTTGCCTTTACTTTGGCAATTTTGTTTAGTGAAAGCATCCTTTTTCAGCATGAGGTACCACTTTTCAAAAGACAATGAAAAGCAAATTTTGTAAGGTTCTTTACATTCAAAAATTTATGTCAGTTACTTGGTTTTCATCACTATCAGTGCACCTTTCTGTGATGCTGCCTCTACTTCATAGTTATCTATTATTTAGAAAATCCTTACAAGGGGATGAACACATCATAATGGCAGCTGCAGCTGGGACTGTGCTGGTAGCTTGAGCAGTAAAATTAAGGATGAGGTCCAGGTAAGGTGTATTAGCTGGATAACAGGAAAGATGAGAGTGTTTTTTCTGAATCTATACCTTGCACTGGAGTAGAAAGAAAGAAGATTGGGTTGGGGGACTGGAATTTTTTGGTGACATTTAAAAAAATGAACCTCTGATTCATTTCACAAGAGTGTTTGAGCCAAGGATCAAAGCTATTTACGGATGTAGAAATGACATCCTGTACTCCCAGTAGTTGAGTTAGTAGATGACTTTGCTTTGACCTATTCTGCAGGTGTCCACTGAGTAAATATCAATGATCTAAGATGATTTTTCCATCCAAAGAGAAACACTGGAGGTACTGTTCTTTCATCACTGCTTCTAAATGTATTCAGAGAAAGTAGACACCTTGCTATACACCTTCGCCTCCACAGTATAGCTGCAGTGTATGACACACAGATATAATAACATTCTCCTCTAACCCATTCTTCAGGTAGCAATCAACTTAAATTTCTTTTGCTTTCTACACTGGTATGAACACCCTTAAGATTTTCAGTATATGCAAATGGGAACATAAATAAATTTGTCTGTTTTGAAGTTTCAAATGGTCTAATGCATGTCTATCCACAGTTTTCTGTCATTGTTGCCATATAATTTAGTCCATGCATCTGTCCATTTCTTTTTGTCAGAAGTTGATCTCAGCTCTTTAATGAAATGTCAGACTTGAATACAGGCTCACTCTGAAAATAATTCCTTTTAAGACTTATCATTCCCTCAGGAGACCATATTTTCAAGCTATTTTAAATATATCAAAATTGCATTTGAAGCAAAAATTGTTCAATAGCTCATTACAATCTGCACAATTAGTTCTTTGTTTAGTCACCTATAATGTCATTCTGACATATAATTATTTGTATGTATTTTTCTAGCTTGAAACTTTTAGGTTAGTTATATTTAATAACATTTCTTATCCTTAAAACAACAATGGACCATAACAACATTTAGTTTTCAGTTAATTTTATGTATACTTGCTTGTGAGAAGTGTAGAGCTGAAAAAAAGTAGCACATCCTTAGGTGTGGTGGATTGACTCTGACTCTATACCAGATGTGCACCGATGTCATTCTATCTCTTTCCCCCCTTAGCTGGACAGGGGAGAGAAAATACCATGAAAGTCTTGTGGGTTAAGGACAGGGAGATCATTCAGCAATTGCTGTCATAGTCAAAACAGACTTAATTTGGAGAAATTAATTCAGTTTATCAAATCAGTGTAGATAATGAGAAATAAAACTGAAAATTAAAACCAACTTTCCCTCCACCCCTCTCTTCTTCTGAGGCTTGACTTAATTCCTGAATTTTCTACCTCCTACCCCTGAGTGGCACAGGGGGATGGAAAATGAGTGCTGCAGTTAGTTCATCATGTGTTGTCTCTGCTGCTCCTTCCTCCTTAAGGGAAGGACTCCTCACACTTTTCCCCTGCTCTAGTGTGGGGTCCCCCCCCACAGGAGGTAGTCCTCCATGAAGTTCTCCAATATGGATCTTTCCCACTGGCTGCAAATCTTCACAAACTGCTCTTGTGGGTCCCTTCCATGGGATGCAGTCCTTCAGGAGCAGACTGCTCCAACATGGGTCCCCCATGGGATCACCAGTCCTGCCAGAAAACCTGCCCCATTGTGGCCTCCTCTCTCCATGGAGCTACAGGTCCTGCCAGGAGCCTCCTCCAGTAGTTTTCTCACAGACTCACAGCCTCCCCTGGGCATCCTCTGCTCCAGCGTGAGATCTTCCAAGTGGGCATCTGCCCCACAGTGGACCTGCATGTGCTGCAGGGGCACAGCTGCCTCATCATGGTTGGCACCACAGGCTGCAGGGGAACCTCTGCTCTGGCACCTGGAGCACGTCCTGCCCTTCTTCACAGACCCGGGTGTCTGCAGAGCTGTTTCTATCATGTTATTACTCCTCTCTCTGGCTGCAATTACTCTTGTGCAGTAACCTTTTCCCACTTAACTACATAATCCCAGAGCCTCTACCACCATTGCTGATGGGCTTGGTCTTGGCCAGCAATAGGTCTATCTTGGAGCTGGCTGGCACTGGGTTTCTTGGATATTAGGGAAGCTTCTGACAGCTTCTCACAGAAGCCATCCCTGTAGCCACCCCACTACCAAAAACTTGCCAAGCAAACTCAATGCATTAGGCAAGGGCAGGGGTGTGTGTGTGTTGGGACTGGGGAGAGAGGAAAGTCCTGCAAATGGCAAACTAATCAATGGCCTAAAATGGCCATTAATACCATTTACTGTATCAGTTCAAGTTAATGGAGCTTTAGCATTAATTTGCAAATGTATTTAGCATATTTTAATAAGATGTGTATTGGTATGTCCCCAGAGAATAAATTTAACTCAGTGTGCTTTAGAGAATTGTTTGAGGTTGGAAATCCGGAGGACAGGAAAAATTTATGTCACTCAATATGCACCCTAACTGGTAACACAGAGAAAAATGTTGAAGTTCATTCAGTCTTCAATTAAAGTGAGAATTTTGTCCAGGATCATTTAAATCTAGCATCCCAACTAGAAGGAAGTGCAGCAGGAGGGCAAGGAGACCTCCATGGATGGATAAGGACCTGCTGAGGAAAATTCAAAAGAAAAAAGAGGTTTAGCCTGGAAAGAATACAGAGATGTTGTCTGGTAAACTAAGGACCAGGTAAGGAAAGTTAAGGCCTAGTAAGAATTAAGCATGGCTAGGGATTTAAAAATAACAGGAAGGGATTCCATAGGTATGTTGCAAATAATAGACAGACTAGGGACAATGTAGGCCCCATCCAGAAGCTAAGAGGAGAACAGGCTACCCTAGATTTGGAGAAGGCTGAGGTTCTGAATGACTGTTGTGCCTCAGTTTTCACTGGCAAATGCTCTGACCACACCACCCAAGTCTTGGAAGGCAGACACTGGGACTGTGAGAATGAAGTCTGTAGGCCCACTTTAGGAGAGGATCTGGTTTGAGACCATCTTAACAACCTGAACACACACAAGTCCATAAGACCTGATGAAATCTATCCGCAGGTCCTGATGGAGCCAGCAAATGAGGTTGCAAAAGCACTGTCCATCATATTTAAAAAATCATGGCAGTCAGCTGAAGTATCTGATGACTGGGAGAAGGCTAACATAACCCCCATTTTCAAGAAAGAAAAAACGGATGAGCCAGAGAATTACAGACCAGACAGCCTCACCTCTGTGCCTAGTAAAATCTTTTAGCAGATTCTCCTGAAAGGCATGCTGAGGCACATGAAAAACAACAAGGTGCTTGGTGACAGCCAGCATGGATGCTGATAGACATGGATAGAGCAGTTGATGTCATCTACCTGGACTTGTGCAAAGTGTTTGACACTGTCTCACATGACATCCTTGTCTCTAAGTTGGAGAGACATCAATTTGTTAGGTGGACAACTAGGTGCATAAAGAACTGGCTTGATGGCTGAACACAAAGAGTTGTGGTCAATACCTCAACAATCAGCTGGAGACCAGTAACAAGTGGTATCCCTCAGGGATTTGTGTTGGGACCTGTCTTGTTCAACATCTTTGTCAGTGACATGGAGAGTGGGATTGAGTGCGCTCTCAGCAAGTTTACCGATGGTGCCAAGCTGTGTGTTTCAGTTGATACACTGGAGGGAAGAAATGCCATCCAGAGAGACCTTGACATACTTGTGAGGTGTGCTGATACCAACCTGATGAAGTTTAACCATGACAAGTGCAAGGTCCTACATGTGGGTTGGAGTGATCCCAGGCACGCATACAGGTTGGGCAGAGAAGTGATTCAGAGCAGCCCTGTAAAGAAGGAGTTGGGGGTGTTGGTTAATGAGAGAATGAACATGAGCCAGCAGTGTGCTCTTGCAGCCCAGAAAGCCAACCGTATCGTGGCCTGCATCAAAAGGAGTGCATCCAGCAGGTTGAGGGAGGTGATACTGCCCCTCTACTCTACTCTTGTGGGACCTCACTTAGAGTATTGTGTGCAGTTCTGGTGTCCTAAACATAAAAAGGGCATGGCACTGTTGGAAAAAGACCAGAGGAGGATCATGAGGATGATCAGGGGACTGGAGCACCTCCACAATGAAGATTGGATGAGAAAATTGGGGCTGTTCATCCTGGAGAAGAGAAGGCTGCATGGAGACTTCATAGCAGCCTTCCAGTATCTGAAGGGGGGGCTATAGAGATTCTGGGGATGGACTCTTCATTAGAGACTGTAACGACAGGACAAGGGGTAACCGATTAAAATTTGAACAGGGGAAGTTTAGATTGGTTCTGAGGAAGAAATCCTTTACTGTTAGGGTGATGATGCACTGGAGTGGGTTGCCCAAGGAAGTTATGAATGCTCCATCTCTGGCAGTGCTCAAGGCCATGTTGGACAGAGTGTTGGGTGGCATGGTTTAGCGTGAGATGCCCCTGCCCATGTCAGGGGGTTTGGAACTAAACGATGTTAAGGTCCTTTCCAACCCTAACTATTCTAGGATTCTGTGACTCTAAATAGTCACATCAGTAAAATCATTACTCAAACCCATTGTTAATCCTTTACTTCTCAGAAACCCTTCCAGTATAAAAAGATTTAGTTACAGACTTTTTATAAAACATCCTGAAATGCATTTTTTATAGCTTCACCAAATATTAATTGATTACTGGTGAGTTAACCAATGTCATTTTAGACAACTGCAATTCATTTCTAACTTAATCATAAAAAATTTAAAATACTTGTTAGATTTATTCAATGAACTCTATTAGCAAAGTACTAATAACTTCGTAAATTTAGTAGGAAACAGAAGGCATTATGAGTGCATAGTAAAAAAAAATATGAAGCATGAATTAAATCTCCTTATCATGCTTCAGGCTCTAATTTTCTGATTACAGTATTGGTGCAAGTTTTTTTTTCCAAAGTCCACAACAGAGGAACAGTTTCTTGCAGAAAAGGCTAAGTTTTTAATCTATGAAAGCTCCTGATTTTATTCTCTTGGGGAGCTATTAATTACCTGGAAAGTCATTTTGTTGTTTTTTACTTGATTGTCTGCAATTGTCATGCATACTAATAAGCATTTACGTATATGACATACAAAGCAAGCATAATACCTACATAATCTTTGTATCACATAGCCTCCTTAATTGTGAACATCTTGTATGGAAGTGGTTTCATTCACTAGAAGGCCATAGGCTCCATGTGAAAATCTTTAATTAATCATATGATTAAGAAGCAAGTTGATCATATTTTACCCGAGCCCTCATTGCTTTGTTTTTTTTATAACTAAAGCCATCCTAAAACAGCATCTGAAGGTCAGACATAATACCTGTAGTCTCTCAGATAACACTAAGCAACTGTATTTAGCCTTCAGCAGCCATTCGTTGTAAAAGGAGTTCAGATATCTGTTTTTAACTCACTTGCCGAGGCATAGATATCGAATACCCTCTGCGGTGCTTGTCTTCACAAATCACATCTGTCCTCCAGCTGTCTATCACACCTGCTTGTTTCACAGGGATGTCTCTGCTACATTCAGGTATCTTGCATACTACTAGCCACCTACATATTGATAACTAATTGACCCTCCTTCCTTAGATGTCTAATAAATGTTTTAACTTTGATGAGGTACTGATTCAGTGAGAGGTCTACACTGTGTAAATTTACATAATGTACTCCTTTAAGTCTCAGGAGGAGCAATGCATTTTAGAAGGAAAGAATTGAGTTTCACAG
Source organism: Forpus xanthops (assembly GCA_032466535.1). NCBI lineage: Eukaryota > Metazoa > Chordata > Aves > Psittaciformes > Psittacidae > Forpus > Forpus xanthops. The sequence continues at coordinate 6,986 of JASSUY010049269.1, forward strand.
AAGACAGGCGAGTTTGTTGTTATCACATTTTGAATAAATTTATTTTTTCTCTCTTATATTGTTTTCCCCATTGCGGGGGTATTTCTGCTTGTTTTGTCCTTCTTGGACAATTCTGTTTGGTGAAATCAGCTGCAGCATCCACCAGAAATGAGTCAAGCAAAGTATACATATTGTCAAGATAAAAATTACCTTCTTTCCCTATTTTAAAAAGCAGCAGCATGAAAATTTGTGGCTTTTACCTTCCCTTAAAAAAAAAGGAAAACCAAAAGTCAGCATATGCTCAGACTTATATTTTGTGAAATCCAGCCAGCACAACTGAGCAGAAACATAAAAATATCTCATCAAAACTTAGTGATTTAAGCATAATGAATATAGACTACATTTTTAAATTTTTTTCAGTTACTTCCTTTTCTCATCTTCATTTTTCATCAGCCAAAGCAGTAAGTGTTTTACTGATAATTAAGCCACCTAACAGCTTGAAATTTCTTCTAATCCTAAAAGGCCAAATGAATCTTTATCTTGGTAGACAGACATCTTTCTGAACTGTTTACTAAGCAAATGAGAATCTTACCACCTATTACACAGAAAATACAATCTATTAAACTTTCCCTCAGATAGTATGTTGTTATCTAAAGGTATCTGTCTACAAATGTGTAGGGACAGATTATTTTGTCAGTAATATAGTTTATTGCAGCAATCAAGAATAAAGCAGGCTTCTTGACAGAGGATGTTGAACATCTTGCCTTCATCAAAATAAAGCATTTCTAACTCATGCCTGCTCCTGATGACAAGTGAAGAAAAATCTTTCACTTATGCTACTACCGAAAAAATTGTAGCTAAGTTGTAGGCTTGCCCCTGTGACCTCACCAGTTGAGTTATATACAATATACACAATGAATGATTTATTAAACAATTCCCGATTTCCTCCATAACAGCAAGTTGAAAGTCCCTTTTTTTCTTTTGGTTATGTTATTCCAGTGTTGGTGATCCAGCAAATCCAGCTAAACTTTAGGCAGCTTAACAAAAGTGAATCATACTTTTTGTCATTATTGTTCCTGCTAATCTTACTGCAATATTTTTTTTCTGCATTTGGAGATTGAAAGATGGGCTGTAGCTGTCACCCTTTCCAAAGGAGAAAATTACTTACGCTTCCTTCTTTGCTAAAGTGGATCAGAGCACATATAGATAAAGATATATTCTACACATACAGCACTGAAAAAGCTTGTTGATATCCATTGCTGTCAAGGATGACAATACACAACTTCTTCCCAACCTTAATTTTTGATTCTTAGTTTTTATGTGATTGCAAATATATAATTTTAAGAGGATTGTTTTCCCATAAAGAAGACAACATATCAGTTCATCTAAGAGTTGTCCTTTTATAGATTTATTTCAGGCTTCCTTCATTGGTTTGGATAAAATTATTTCAATTTTACTAGACCTTATTCCTTCTTGCGATAAGAACACTATCTGCCAATAAGACAATTTAAAAAGATGTGACAGAGTTTCTTCTTGTGGCATGATTCCATATTTTGGCTATCTATTTTCTGCATAGCATGGAGTTACGACTGTCCAAATTTTCCCCACTTCTTTGTTTGAAGCCTTTAAGCAAATTTCAGTAAAGCTTTCCCAACCTGCTGCTTGAGACAGTATAAAATTGATTTTATTATCCAAAATCATACCATAGAGCCTGACAATTCCTATACAGGCTGCAGGCAAATAACTGTCAGTGGCTGCTAAGTAACGAAACCAGTTTATCAGAAGGAAGTTGATAACTCATTCCATATTGCTGAAACCAATAAGAATTAAATTAGTGGCCCTGATTATCATGATTTTTAAGATGCTAAATGGATGAACAGAATTGCAGCCATGTGAGATTTATGATAACAAATTAGCAGATGCCATACAATAGGTGATCTATGATAAAGTGTATTTTCACATATTTGTCAATATTCCTAAAGGCACACTTCAAAATAATCTTAAATGGTGCACTAAGAAAGATATTGGGAGAAAAAGGGGATTAACTCTTTCAGCTTTCCCTACAATTCTAGTTATCAGGCTATAAGGGATGGACAAGCAGATCAACAGGATGAGCTTTATAGAGTAAGTTATTCCACATGCTACTAGTAATAATTTCCACAGGTCCATTCCACTGATTCTATGAAGGTCTTTTGCGAAATAAACAGAGGTGTAACAAATGTTTTGTTCTGTCATTTACACCATTGTTTTTATATACATATATACATTCAAACACACACAGAAGCAATTCCCTGTTGAAATACCAAGCAAAATTTTCCTAGCTACATCTTCAACACAGGAATTTAATTAAGCCAAGAAAAGATTATTCTGAAATAACAATCAAACAATTTCTTTTTGTTTGTCATGGGTTTTTTATTCCTTGATTTTGAATAAGGGAACTGAAGCGTTGCAGAATTATTTCTTTCCAATTATCACTTCATTTCTCTGCTGGACTCATCTTTCAAGGATCATTCTTAAAAACTTAGTTAGTGAACTCATGTCTGCAGTTTAGTATTTTCTCTGTCAAGTGTGTAGAACTATTGCTTATAGGTAGAAAGGAGCCACCAAGCAAATGTGTCATTACTGTTGTGTACGTTTTTTGCGTCATAATTATTGATTTACAATGGATTTCCTCAGGTTTGTCATTCTGTCGCTTGTGCTTCCACTTTTCATGTTCTACATTATAAGCAATATTTTTCAATATTCAAGAAAAAATAATGACTGTATTTAATTTGCAAGTATTCTCACTGAATTTTTTGATTACTTGCAGTCCTGTAATTATATTACACTGGATGCACAATTTTTAGCTTGCAACAACTAAGGGATCGATTTAGCTTTGTGTGTACTTGGATGGATTGTTTATTAGTCTTCAAACCAAAGAATAGGGGAAGGGGTATAAAGGATGTTTGTATTTTTCATTTGTTTGATTTTGTATATCCTGTGAAAAGTTCAGTAATATAAACATATGGTCTTTTATTTCTACACAGTGTGTCTTTCAAGAATATATGTCTTTAATCATAGAAAATAGAACAAAAGTAAGCAAAACCACGATGTGACTGTAAAAGAAAATTATTAACTGAGACAAATACACTGCAATCAAAGTATTTGATTGGCGTCTAATTCTATACATTCCCAGCCTCTTTCTTAACTAATGAAACATGAAAGAGTATTATTTGTATCTAATTGTGTTTTACTGACAAAGAATATTGTAGCAACTGCAGAAACTTGCAGTACTTTGAGAGAAGTAAATGGACAAAAATCTGATTCCAACGTGTACTGCAAAGGTACTTGTTAATCATTAATTCTGAAAACAGTAAATGTAATTGGATTAGAAGTAGGTCAAGTTTAGGTCTTACTGCTTGTTGTCCAGGTAAATCTGTAGAAATTCCTAGAGATCAAGTAAATTGTTATTACAGATTCTCTCAAATGCTTCCATACTAACAGAAATGAAAGACAATAAATAAAAAACCAAAGAACTTTTTACAAGCAGGTGTGTAAAGTTCCTTCCCTTGATTTAGTCAAAAAGGAGTACATACCAACCAAGTAAAAGTTTCTCTGTTACTGGACTTCAGAGGAAAGAGCTTATATTTTTGTGTACCATAAAAAATTTCATGTAGCTGCCACTGTTAAGAAAAAAACTTTCTTTAATAATGCCAGACTACTGCTCTCTACTTATTCAATTTTTACTGTGAGTTCACTGGTGTATGTGAACTTATAATTTTCATAGGCTCTGTAAAAGTTAAACCCAGGCTTGTTTTAGTAAAGTTTGTGATTCTTAAATTGTATAGCATTTAATATGCAAAACTAAGAAAAGCTTTGTGGAGTTTTGTGACTGCCTGAGCTAGTTACTCAGCAAATGTTTAGGAATTTCAGTTTTCTTTCTGTAAAATGACCTCTGCAGACCAAGAATGCTTTTAGAATTTTTTATTTATTATTTATATTGGCTGAACATTTTAAAGTAAATGTTGTCTGTCATCTTCCATATTTATCATTCAGTACATCTTTATTACATTTTTCTTTGCACCCATTAGATAAGATTACAAAAGATTTTTTTTTTTTTAATTTGAAGACTAGCACTTTTACAGATATTAGGGGTATATTTTATGTTAAAATGTATTTTACATGTAGTTTATGAAGTGTTAAATAATTGTTATATTTTACATTTATATATAAATATCATATTTTCACACTTTAAAAGACTGGTTTATAATAGTGGTTAAAAAAGTCATTACTGTGCATTTTAATATACATTACATAGCTGGAAATAATCAAATTTCATATAAAAAATGCTGCAAATGTGCTTTTTCTGTGTACAATATACCACAACTTATGTCCAAAATGCTTTCTAAACACAGCAGGGAAACATCCTTTGTGGGAAAAATTACATACAACCAAATTTAAAAGCAAATACATTGAAGTAATTTGAAATAAGAATTTTCAAAACGTGATTAAAATTAGTATGATCATTTGTACTAAGAATCCTTAAATATTGCTGAGAGCTTTTCATGTATGCCAAATACATCTCTACTTATTCACTGTGTTATGGCTTGTTCTCTCATCATTCAGATATTATGCACACAAAAAGTAATAAAAGTGAGAGAATATATCCAGAGCTCCACTGTGTACTAAAACTTAAAGCTACTTAAGCTATTTTTTACAAAAGAATTTCTTTTTTTCTTTATTGAAATTGATAAATGAATGATAAGACTTTCACCTGCATCCTCTTTTGACTTTAAATCTTCACATCTTGTGTTAGAGAAATCAAACCAAGATTCGATCTCTCATGTTTATTGTTCCCATTAAATAAACGGCTATAATCTCATTACATATATTTCCTATGGCAATAGAACCATTTTAAAGAATTTATATCTCATTTGAGGTGCAAGCATTTTTGCACCTGATCCAACAAAAACCAGATGCAAGCAATGAAAATGCTTTATTAAATAGGTGAAAGGGCAACAAAGCTGGTATGAAGATGTCACCTTCTAATTGCCTGCTGTGCATCTGCTAATAAACTGCCAGTCCTCACAAAAAGCACTTCTAGGATAAAGGCCAGGACAATTGTAAAGGCTAAATTATTAATTAATATCAGGCAGCTATCATAAATTGCTGGTTTCTTGCCAGGATACAATATGTTGGAGGGTTTAACAGGAACGGTTTTATGAATGCTAAAAACTATAATAAATCTTAGCAAGTTCTAATTTTACATAAACTTTCTGCAGCTTTCATTTGTTCCTAACAGACAGACTGAAAAAGCTGTGATGTCCTAATTGCATTAGATAATCCACTGTGGATTTAAATTCAGCACAATGAATAATTTCCCAGAAACTGTGAGTAAGAACTAATACTTTGATTTCTTAATTTTACATGATTCCTTACTGTATTTACCAGAAACCTAAAAGTCTTCAAATAGAGAGTTAGAATTTAAATTTTTGAATAGTATACTGAATTTACCTCTGTACTTATTAGATCATCTTCTCGTCAGCAAACTGGTGGGCTGCATTATTACCCAAATCTGTAGTGTGATGTTTAATGCCGTTCTGGTTTTAGAGTAATCAAGTGTCTCATGCTACTTGTCCTCTTTAATGAACTAGAGTCCTGGGATGATCATTGTTAGTTAATTCCTTAAATGATGGGAAAGACGTTATCTTGGTTCAGGTAACAAGGACATTTATTAAATCTCCCAGTGGGTGGCAAAAAGAAATTATATTTCTTGCTGACATCTTCAGCTGTGTCACCATTCTAAATTCAGGATAGTTCATGCAGGTGTCAAGTTTCATCCACCTAACTCAATTATGTCCACATATAAAATTAATAAGCATAAGACAAGTAAATTTTTTTATAACAAGAAGCAAAGAAAAGAGATGGATAATGCAAGTCAGACCTGTTAAAATCACTCTTGCAGATGGGGACATTCCAACTTAATTTCCTAAACTTCCTAAGAGCAGAAATGAGTGAGTGAGCAGCAGACAGAATTTAGATTCTTTATTTCAGAGAAAATTAAACATTCTTTTATTTTTCCTTTAGAGCTGCTGTAAAAGAACAAAAGAGCTTAATGTCATATTTCATTCATTTTTAGATAGTACTGCTTATGATATAGCAAGGAAAAAAAAAGCAAACAAAAACCGAAACATCATTACCACAAAAAAAAAAAAAAAAAAAGAACAACACAAGAAAACCCACAAAACCAAAAAGAATAAGTAATATGTATTTTATTGTCTACATTGAAGATACTTTACTTGGCTATGGATAAAAAGAATAGTCTCACACATCTAATCATTAGATATTGCTTAAATATCTTATATCCATAAGTTTATTTACAGTTGGATTGCAAAACAAATTAAATACCAAAGTACAATCTTTAAGGTGTTTAGTATAATAAAACCTAATGGTTTTAATATTAATTTTTAAATCTTAATTGATCCATTGACTACACTGCAGTAAAGTTCCAACTATTTTAAGTATGCACAAATGCAGTTAATAAAAGAATATAAACATAGGAAACTAGGATTTGTTGTCTTATTTTATATTTCTACTTTCTGAATGGCATATGATCTGAAAATTGAAATGTCTGTTATTGTACACATTGAATTAGCTGAATTTTATAGACATTAACAAAAGTTTGACTATTTAAAATGTGCAGGTGTACTCTTTTCAAGAGACTGGAGTTTTCATCATAAACCAAAGTGATTTGAATCTGTGTCAAATGCAGTGTGACTCTTAGAAATGCTTCATATAAAGTTTTCTCCAAACATCAATAATAGCAGTTCTACCAGAAAAATGTAAATCCTATACCATTTGATCTTCATCAGAATTGTATGGTTTCAGTTAGTCTTAACACAGTTTATGCATATTTCTTTGTGTGGGTTCATATCTGTATCTCTATATATGCATACATATATAGATATGTCTGCATTTTCTAATTATATATGTGACTGGACCATGGTTTATTTTGTGCTTGTAAGGGAATAGCTGAATATCTCAGAAAGAAGACTCCTTTCTTTTCTAATTTTTACTGTTCTTTTCAAGGGGAAAAAAAAAAAAAAAACAAAGGCAAGCAAGCAGGCAAAAAAAACCAAACTAAAACAAAACAAAGAATAAAAAACAAATCCAAAAAGCCACCAAAAGCAAGCAAGCAAGCAAAAAAACCCAAACAAACAAAAAACACCACCAAACCAAACAAAATAAGACTTACCAACCAAACAAAAAAGACACCCTTATACAGTGATATTTCCTACTTATTTCCTGTGGCATTTCAAACCACTTCAGAAGCAGTAAAGTCTACTGCCACTGAACTGCAGCAGCCTCTGAAATGCAGGGAATTGCCTTGAAATACACACTTAACTGTTCAATGGTTGATTTTAGGAGATAAAATATTGTCCAAGACAGTAAGAAGTGAGCTCTTATATATTTGATAATGTCAAAGGGTCTGAAGTAGGTATGTTGGGCAGACTGTATAAACAACATGCTGAAAATAACCTGCAAAAATATTTAACTGTTTGTACTTAAAAATGAACTTATAAGAATGCGTTTTAGAAGCTTGTTTGAGTGGTTGAGTAAGGTCTAATGAAAAAGAAAAACTTTAGATTATGATTTAATCAAGTACCTATATCTGTTTAATAAAAAAACATCCTTGGCTCTTATTTTCCTGAAAGAATAACTAATACAAAAATTTGAGCAAAATTAGGCTTGACTGTTCAGACTAATTTACCCTTTTCTGATATTTATTGTTTTATTGATTTAAAATAACTTTTATAAAAAGCACCTCTCTAATAGAAAGAATTGAAAACTGAAAATTGTTTCAAAAAACAAATCTTTCTTGAAAGGAAACAGTTTGAGTCAAAGTCCAAAAACAATGAAACTGAAACTATCTATTATTTTGTGCTGTTTTCAGAGTTTGAGAGAGTTATTTATTAAATAAAACAAAGAAAAGCAAGGACAATTGATGAACAGAAAACCCTGGTGTTCAGCATTCTTTTCTTTCAGAAAAAAAAAAAAAAAGGTAAGAATTTGGTTATTTTCTTTTACCTAACTTTATCTCCCTTCTTGACAGCTGTTCCATTAAGAGCATGAATTGCCAACCCAGTGTTTTCTGCCTTTGACCAAGAGTAAAATTTTGAGGAAGAACACCTTGTGGCAAAAAGCCTCACTGGCTTCAAGCAGTACATTTGATTTCACTTTGTGATCCTCACAAACATAAGAAACTTCAGCTAGTCTATTTTTTTCACAGGGCAAAGGTGAGAAGGGCTTAAATTTTGACATAAAAAAATAAATTAAAGAGATTTGGAGTATTAAAAGCAGAGTATTGGGAGAAAGTTGCCCATAAGAGGAAAACTAGACCAGTCTTTAGTATCAAAGAACATAAGAATTGCACTTTTTTTGTTGAGCAATGGGATGTTAGTAAGAGGGATATACTCAAGCAATCATATAATTCAACAGATAACACAGTGAACAACCATTGCTGTGCCATGAGTACTGCTACAGAGTGGCACCAAAACATGAGGTGTCTAAACCCATAAAAAAAAGTTTTGAACTTGAAAATGCTGTCAAGGGTCCAGGCTGGACAGATACTGGTGGATGAGGAGTTTTGTAGTAAGTACTCTACTTTCTTTTCTATTGCTAGAAATTCAGTTAAACCCTCAATTTGTAAAAGACCCGTGCACAATTTTACATTACAGTAATTTAGCGAGCATTGGACAAGAATGTTACAGATAAATTATTTCCAAGTGAAATTCAGCAGAAACTGAAATATAACTATATTAGCAGAAGCATCCTGACATACAGACACCATTATAGAAATAATTTTCTCAATTTCTTTACACACCACTAGCTAACCACCACACATACCTTGCCTTGCACATCTGTGCTGCAAATAAATGCAGTTTGCAGAACACTAATAAAATTCTGGATGAAGAGCAAATTTAATTCCAGAGTAGGACTAAAATAAGAAACACAATTCAGCATCCTTCAGTTTGCTTAGACCCAGCAGACATAGAGTAGACAAATTCTAAGATCAGGGATTATACCAATACTTTAAGCCTCACACAACCAGTGGAATATTATAGCAGAGCACCAGTTTCATTACAGTTATGAGCAGGGAGGGCTTGCACTTTAAAAAATAAGTTAAGTACTCTAAAAATCTGCACCCTTAGAGTATCTTGAAATTTGTTACGCATGTCAAGTCATGTTTCCTGTTTGTATCGAGTAGATATAGGTAAGAAGCAGTGAATTTATGTCAAGAGGGACACACATGTACATAATGCACACATAATTAAATACATGCAGTTATAAAACTATGTATTTTGTATAGATATCATTTCTTATATATAGAAAGTTATGTATTAAACAAATGTAAATGTTAAAACTATGTGAAAGTTCATATGCACGTAATAAATTTCGCCAGTAAATCTCAGTCTGTCAACATTTATCATCACTAATAAAATTCATCTGATCTCCATTTTGGGGTGCACTACTGAAGAAGGCAGGATGGCATGTAATAGTTCTCTGCCAGAGAATTAAAGTAGATGTACCCGATAAACCCTAATAGGGTTTAGTTAACAGGCAAGTTTCTCCCTCTTATCACTGTTGACAAGTGAAAAGACCTCTCTGTACCACCATAGAAAAATATGGAGTACTTACACAAAAGATAACCCTGGTGGAACCCATATATTTAATTCCCCATGCTTAACACATGCTACAGAAAGGAAGACCTTTGGATGTTGACCATTTCTGTGGCCAGGGTGAAATGATACTGTGGAAGTCTGGAGATATTACAAGTTAGCTGAATTCTTACTTAAGATACCAGTGAGTACATACTACAAAATATTAAGCTTTCATATCATTTCACATTTGGGAAAACATTAGATGTTACATTCAGTTCACACAAAAAGAGGCATACCAAGCTTATATGCCTTTAGAAACAAAAGAACTGCTGTTTCCGAGCAAAGAAAATCTGATTTTGAATTGCAAAAAAATAAGCCAATCATTTAATTCCATATGCTAACAAACAGCTTAAATTTCCACTGTGTTGAAACACTGTTATGCCATAATGACACCTTGCACTCAATAAAGTGACACTATTAAAAATTACATAAGCAATTACTGCATCCAGTCTGCCTTAGTAAAGTGGTCTGTATAGATAACAATAGAAATATTTAAGAGTTTATGAACTAATGTTTCAGAGGTTTTTAATAAGTCATGGTTTAACCTTAGCCAGCAACTCAATACCACATAGCAGCGCACTCACTTCCCCCTCTTCCCACTCCCAGGCAGGATGGGGAAGAGAATCAAAAGAATTTAAAACCTTTAAGAGCAATTTAATAACTAAAGTACAGTATAATACTACTTACTACTAATAATAAGGAAAATAACAAGCAGAGAGACTACAAAACTACAAGGAGAAAGGAAAAAATGAGTACACTACACTACATAAGCACAAGTAATGAATAAAATAATTGCTCACCACCCACTGACCAATATCCAGCCTAACTCAAGCAGCAATCAGTCCATTCTAGGCAACTCCTCCCAGTTTCTATACTGGGCATGGTGTGCTGTGGTACGGAATATTCCTTTGGCTAGTTTGGACCAGGTGTCTTGTCTCTGCTCCTTCCTGGCTTCTTGTGCCCCGTCTCACTGGTAGTGCATGAAAGTCTGAGAAGTCTCTGATCAGGGTAAGTGCTACTTAGCAACAACTAAAACCTTGGTGTGTTATCAGCATTATTCTCAGACTAAAGTCGAAGGCACAGCACTACACCAGCTACTGGGAAGAAAATTAACTCTATCCCAGCCCAAACCAGGACATCACAGGAAAATAATTGTTTACAGCACCAAAGTAATCCTAAGTGTTTGCTATCAGCAGAATCTGAAAGAAAAAGATCCTAAATCTGTACTTGCATGGACAAATTCTTTTCATTAAAGATCTTTTAACACAATTCTCACTAGCCATTCTTAGTCAGCCTGCAAATTGCATTCACCCTGCCTTGTAAAATTAAACCAATGCTCTAAGCATACATTTATGAAAAGAAAATACAGTTCAACGGTTTGATGGCTTACTTTCCTTCCTGTTTTACAGCACAAAGCCAGTGAAACTTCTGTGCAGAACTCTTTGGATTTCTCTGGATTATAACAGCGCACAAAATGCAGTTATCTGTAACAAAAGCAGAATTTTTTTTTCTAAACACATATCCAGTGGTGCAGATGGCTCAAAGACACCACCTAAACTGGAGAACTTGGCTGGTCCTTCCAGGCTTTCCCCTCAAGACTGTGTATCTCATCTCCCATATCAGACTTGACTGTACACCATTCTTCTGCTCCCTGTAGGCTGACTTACTCTTCAGTTTATACAATGAAGGGACAAGGACAGAGAGCACACCGCAAGCCATTTAGATATAGTTTTGTATTTGTTATCCAATCAAATTCTTCAGTCATGCTGAGACATGAATCAGTGCTTTGGTTAAGCAAGAGTAAACCAAGCACGTTATTACAGATAATGTAATAGTCTCAATATCTAATTTAATGTAATACAGGGTACACCTATCTGTAGGTAAATATAAGATCAGAGGATGAGATCAAGGATTAGATCCCCAATTAATTCCTATTAGCTAATTGCTAACTTGCTCTCTCAGCCTGTTTTGAATCACATTAGCTAGGTCTCTACCATATATTACCAAGTGAAAGTTCTGTGCTGAGATCACAGCAGGGCCTCTGCCTAAAGGTAACATACACAAGACTGTAATACTAATTTCTTTTTTATTTAGCAGCTAAGACATAGCCAATGAATAATACTGTTCATACAGTATTATATATAGTATAGTATCCTATTACTCTGCATGGAGTATAGTGTTATACTCCATGCATTGAGAATATAAGTCTCTGCATGAGTAGCCCTCAATAAATAAAAAAAAAAGAAGTGCATCTGCCAAATATGCAGGAGAAAAAGAGAGAAGAAGAGTGTTAGAGAAGGGACAGATGGAGGGAAGAAAGGGAAAAGAAGAAAGAAGGAAGAGAAAAGGAAAGGGAATGAAAAGAGGAAAAGGAGGAGGAAAAAAGAAAAAAAAAGAAAAAAAAGAAAAAATAAACAAAAGAATAAAGAAAAAAGGAAAAAAAAAATTAAAAGGAAAAAAGGAACAAGGAAAAAGAAAAAGAGAAAAGGATAAAGAATAAGGCAGAAATAAGAATAAAAAGGGGAAATAGGGAGAAAAGGAAAGGATAAGGAAGATAAAAGTGAAAAGGAAGTGAAGAAGGAAGGAGAAGGAATATATAAATTAATAAAATAGTTTAAAATAAATTGAATTTAGGTGTTTTGTTGTTTTGGGGTTTGTTGTTTGTTTAGTTTTGTTGTGTTTTTTTCCAAAAAAAAAAAATCTCATCAAATTAATTTTAGATATGGTTAACTTTTACTGCCTACAGTATCATTCTGTAGTCAATACAAATATTATAAACTGGAAATAAATTAAGCTGGTGGCACCAAAATTCAACTCAAACTAAGTTTTTTACCTACAGAAAACTGTTTCTTCAATAGTTTCTTCCAACTGATATTCATTACCACATTTATTGTGTTTGAACTTGTTTTTATGCAATATATGCTTTCCAATCCTTTGCTTGAGATAAACAAAACAAAAAAATGATGCAGCTCAGAAAGAGAAATGGAAGTGCTTCGTACCAGTGAGCATTAAAGTGCAGTTGCAGATAATGAACTTTCCAGGGTGGTTTTGGTTTTTTTGTTGGAATTTATTTGTTGTGGTTTTGGGTTTTGGTTTTGGTTTTGTTTTGTTTTGTTTTAAATATAGATTGTTTCTCTAATAATTTTCTAAAATTACGATTAAAAAATTAAATTGGGCTTGTCTGCATTTTTCATTTAGAGATGTTTTTAAATAAATATTTGATTTTTATTTAAATGTATTTACATGTCAAATGGAATTTTAAGAGATATTAAAGCATCTGTTCTGAGAGCTTTAGGTGGCTAGACTCTTTGGAAATTCTCTGAAATGCAGATACACATGAGATATGAATCTAAATTCTTACACAATGAGTTGTAGTCACTGGAGTCTGTACAACTGTCCTCACCTAAAATTAGACAGGTCTGGCTAAATGCAGTTAACCAAAAGCAAGTGTTACTGTCCTTTTCAACACCCTAGATTATATGAGATATCTACTCACTGCTGTGAGATGTGGTGCAGGATCTCTGGGAGATTTACATTGTATTGAAGTGATGGCTAGCCTCCAGGCAAAGCAGCCAAAGTGGCAAATCTCTCATGATATTAGAAACCTATGTATTAACAAGTAATTACACCATGATGTTTGGTCATTTATAGTTAGGTTTTGTAATCTGAAAAGGCACATCTGCTAGAGACTTCCTTGACTGGCTTATTTATAAACATCTCATCATTAACAAGACTGTAGGACATCCAAGACATCTGAGGGTGCTGACAGCTGCCACTCAGGACCTTTGGAATGCCAAGCTACTTAAGGGTGGCAACTCTGAACAATGCTCAAGGTAGTGCAGAGGTACTCAGAACTCTCTGCTGCCCTGTAGGTCCCTTACTCTCCAGCTGGTCCAGCTGGGTGCTCACTGCACACACACAGCACTCAAACGCTCATCCTAGAGGCACCTCACACTCACAGATCCCCTCAGATACCAACACAGACCCTCCACCAGCTTGATAGCCCTGCCCAAACCCAGTGCCTTCTACTTGCTGGCTGGTGCAGCTTGGAGTCTGCCTGTGAATCCATATGGACACACACACACACAGAGTTTGAGGAAGGCACAGGCACTGACTCTCAGCAGTCCAGGCACACGGACTGTCACCCTCAGTTCTGATCCAGCACCAAGCCACTCACTTAACCCATTGTCTCCAACAGCTGTATTTTGGTACACTCACTGCTCCCACCTCAGTGGTTTGAGGTTCAAGACCCAACTGGCTCCAGCAGTTGACAACACTGACTTATGATAAGGCAACACAAAGTGAATCTGAGTTCCTTGATGAGCTGGATGTCAAGAGGGATTCTGGAGCATGCAACCTCAGCCAGCAAGGAGTCTTAAAAATATGTCCATTTTCCCAAGGTGTCAGTAATGACCAGTGACAGAGGCAGAGCCTTGAACATGCCTTCAGCTAATGAAGTCTCAAGAACATTAATGTCTAGTCTCTAGTCTCTCTCCCTCCTCCTCTACTTTCTCTCTCTGTCCCCATGTTTCTGTCTCCATCACCAATATTACTGGGGTCCTCACCTAAAATTTCTTAAACCTCAATAGTATTCTGTATAAAAACCCTACTTCTTATTATATCCATACAAATTTACATCTGCAACTGAAGTAAGTATGTTAGTGTATTAAACACTAAGCTATCTTAAGTGGGTGAATATTACTGGATTTTTCTCAAGAAATATCATCTGGCTTAAGAAAATGACCCAATAAAACAAATTTAAGGGGGAAAGGAAGAGGAAAGAGAAAGCTTCATCTCTTCAAGAGAAAGAAAAAGTAAGTTCTGACCATTTTCAGGTTAATAGAGGTACAGTATGTCATAATATAATAAAGCTTTACAGGCAGACTGCCACAATTATATTTCTGTCAGCAGTTTTAGAAATGAAATATCTTATCAGTCTTCAATTCTATTTCCAAACTACGATCCACATTTAAAGGTTTGAACTTGAAAGAATATGTTACAGAATTTCAATAATCATAGGATAGCTCTGTTAAAAAAGCCTAAACAGATATTAAATAACAAATTACATGAAAATAACACTTCAACACTGATGTTACTTTCGTTATTCCTGTACTGAAATATATATATCTACAACATATTTGTTAAATACACAAAACTCACAAGGGAATGGGAATAAAAAAAAAGCAGTTTGAAATCCCAGACTGATCTCAATTATATCTGTGAATCAGTTTTCCCTTAAGTGACTTCTAGTGCCAGTAGCTTCTACTGATAGAAATATTTTATATATTATATATATGACTAGTTTTAGGGAGTATACAATAGTCTCCTCTTCACACGAGTATTTATTTCTTTCCTTTTTTTCACCATGGTTATTTTTATTCATAACTTGGCTAGAAACTGAGTTGAATAAGGAAGCAGGCAAAATAAAGATTACAGAAACTTGGATGAAATCAATGCATTTGATCAATGAAATGAGTAATATATGTACAAACTGGGAAAGGTATGGTACCTTTTTTGTGTCTTGGACTGAAATGTTTATTCATATAAACCTAGAAACATAAAACATGTATACAATAGGATGAAATCAGTAACAGATTTATATTTCATCAGAAGGGGGGGAAAGGGGAGTAAAACAAAGGGCAAAAAAAGACCAAAACAAAACAAAACCCAATGGATTTAAACTTTGCATGCATGTGGAATTCTGTTGGTTTGAAAAAAAAATAAATATATGTGTATTCTTATTCTGCACAGGCTCTTCATTAAAATAACTGAGAAGACTATTACTAAGTAGAGCTACACCCAGGCATCCCAAATAAAATTTTTAAATAACAATTGAAAAAGAATCAAGCACTCTTCTAGTTCAGAAGTGTAAGCAAGACTGGAGGTGCATCAGCTCATTAAGTCCCAAAGCTTTTCTGATGTTTGTATAGAGAAGTTGCCTTCAGCACTTATCAGAGACATACAAAATGGCATCTAGACTAAACTTCCCATAAACACTACTTGCACGTAGACCACTGAGAGTATGCCTTAGTTCTGCAGAGTTGTGATCCCTCTAACTGAAACACGTGTGCCATGCTAGAAGATATGTCTCTGAGCAATTTTGGAAAGCAGGATCAAAGTACAACCCTTCCTCATTGCATTTGGAATTTTTTGTTTTGAAAAAGCATCCATTTTCTAACTCTGGCCTAAATGAATTCATTTAAGCAGCCTGAACTTAGAATCATATTTGAAGTGGAAATGCAGAATTTTGCTCAAGGATTCCAGTACAGTTGCCACATACTTCTACAAGTCGTAAAAAGCTTTGAAACTGTGAGGCCTTCAGATAAGAAGAAAAAAAATTAGTTTGCTAGGAGTTCTACATGGTGGGTGGAATTTGGCTGAAGATGAATAGATGGGGTTTTCAATTAATAGGTTACAATACGATTATATCAGTTCCATTTTGCGTGTGGTGGAGCAAGAGTTTCCTACATGGTGTCACATATCCAATAAAAGGCAGTGTGGTTGGTGATTTGTCATTGTTAATAACTCAGCTGCTTAATAGACTTTTGCAGATTTTCTAACATTATTCTGTGTTTTCCAGCAGGAAATTTGATAGCTCATATTTACATTTTCTTATTTTCATTTCTGTCTCATTTTTATGTATTAACAATTCTGAATAAAATAGTAATATATGTTTTCAAAGAAGAGTTGAAATATAACAGTATATGGTTAAAAATATGACTGTAAAATGACAGCTGTGGCTTACTGTTTACATTTTCCAATTTTTCTGCATGAAGAGTCTAACTCCACCTTGGTCAAGAAAAGTTAAACACATATACAATAGTAGCATCACAGAATCACAGAATGACAAAGGCTGGAACTTACTGCTGGAGATCTAGCAAGTTCAACTAGATGAAGTTTCCCAGAGTCATGTCCAGTGTTTGATCACAAAAAAAAAAAAAATGTATATCCTGTTCTTTAACCCTATTCAGCTCTTCCTGAATTTATTTCTTATATGTTTCCTTTTCATGCTTAAGCTTAGTCAGAACGAATTTATTTGCCCATCCAGGTATCTCCTTGTCTTTGCTTCAGTTCCTTCTCATCAGGATGTATTCTTCTTGATCCATGAAAATCAATCAGCTGCCCCTCCCCAGATTTTTCCGTGACATACCTGTAGGGATTCTTCCTAACAGATTTCTGAACAAGCCAAAGTCTTATAAACTCTTCTTGTAGATGGGGTGACATTTGCCTTCTTTCAGTCTTCTGGGATATCCCCCAATCTCTGTGTTCTCTCAAAGGTTGTGGAGAGTGACCTCACAGTGTCTGCTCTCTTTACACTCTTGGGTGGATATTGTCAGGACCTATCAATTTGTAAGGGTCAAGCTCCTGTAATAATTCACATACCACCTCTTCCTTCACTGATGGTGGGTCTTTGTTTACATCAATGTGTTTTTTTTCTTCCCAAGGCCTGGGGCCCAACAACGCTAGTAAAGATGGAGGTGAAAAAAGTGTTGAGACCCTTTGTCTTTTTAGTATCATTGGTAATAAACGACACATGATATGCTCTTGTCAGTTCTTCAGTATCCTTGAAGAAAAAGTGATGCCTCAGAAATCTCTCTTTTATGAGAAAAAAATTGTTTTGTATTGACAAACCTGTAGAGGTAACAATATCAGCCTCAAGAATGTGAATGCAATGTGTTGCACATCTAAACAAAACTCCTATCCAAAATGCATTATATGATACCACTACAAAGAACTTTTAGGTTAACCCAACAAAGAAAATTCTTGGTAGGGCCAAAAGGTCTCATTACACCATGCAAGCTGTCCCTGGAGCCTTTCTTCATTTTTTGAGGTTTTGGTTCTTATTAGCCTCTCCAGGTTTTTATCACTACTGAAGAGCACAGTGTAACATTGTAACACATTGCAAACAATGTGAACAGTGTGACAAATTTGGGTTAATAACTATGTCGGCTTGTGAATAGTATCTTGGCTTTCTCAATATCCTGGTATATCTCAATATCTATTTTGAATATAGCTTTAGAGTCACTAAATTAGTTCAGCATTCATTTTGAAAGTGGAAATGGGATACATTTGCAAAATCTTAGGTACCTGAAGTTAGAGGTCTAAATTTCAGGTAGCCAACCTCATCTCCAATTGTAGTCAATAAAAAGAAAAGAGAATATGCAGGTTTCGAGTGCCTATAAACATAAATGAGAATATATGGTTTCTGCCTTCTGAAATTTCTGTCTAAACTGCTGAGACAATCTTGTTTTTCAGGGAAAATATTTAGCTGCTCAATCATATTCATCTACTACCATATGAATTTTTGTAAGCATCTAAGGCACCTATGATACAAATCTCACACACAAGTTCTAGGAAAGTTGCACCTTCTGGATCAGTAGCTAGAGGTCAGGTATAATAATCAATGGCAGCTAAATAATGCTGAAAATCAAGAAAAGTTAAAGCCCTCATTATAGGGGAATGATATCATAGCCAGAGTGCAAAATCTTATTGCACTAACTAGGTGTCACATCCAGAGAAAGGAAAAAAGCATGGGAACATTTACTAACATGGGGATTTTGACAGAGGAATAATTATGGAGAGAATAGGACTGCCTCAGGTTGCAGAAACAGAAAAACTACAAAACCTGCCAGGACAGAAGGCACAGTTTATTTAGCAGAAGCATCTGAAATTCCATTAGTCATTTTCAGAACAGCATCCTCTCCAGCTAACATTTGTAAATAATAATCTCAGTACTGTATATGAACGGAAAACACAGAAACAACACCAGTGGTTAACTGGATTTACTAAAGTAATTTTAGAAAATCAGATGTTTTTCTTATTAAATAAGCATTTTCTCGGGTTCTTTTTTTAACTTTTGATGAAATTCTTGTAGGAATTAGTGATATGCAAAATTCGAAATTTTTACTATATCACTCCTATGGTTAAATGTATCTCAGATATGTAGAATCTTTGAGTACCATTTTAAGCACCTGAGAGTTTAAAGTATTTTCACCAGTTACCTTCAAATATGAAATAAATTAAAATATATAATACTTTTATTGTTTAAAATTTTAATGAGACTGAATTTTATGCTTATTTTATAATAACAGTGTCGCATTAACTATTAATTTCTTTGAGAATTAGTCTATTCTAAGCAAAATTATAACGGACTATACAATTTGGTCATCTTTATTCATATTTTGCAGGAGAAAATATAGATGAGCACTGCTTATATCCATTGTATTAAAGCTAGGATATTTATTCTCATCAATGCTATAAAGAGTTCCTCAGTTTAGCTGTTGCTTTTGATTGTGGCTACATAGGAACACTCAAGAAAATAAATTCAAACTAAGACTGTGAATTAAAAATCAGCTACTGAGAGTAGACTGAGCTCATGTTGAAAGAAATTTAATTTACCTGAATTTATGAAGTGACCTAAGTAATCTAAGTATAAGAAAAAAATTACAAAATTATTGAGGGTGGTTTAATTAATTTACTCTGAAAGTTAATTTGAACTTTTTTTTTTTTATTTTTTTCCTGAAACATCCCAAGTGCACAAGCCTGTAAAATTTAAGAAAACCAATATCTGATGCAGAATGCTTCAGAAGTCTCAGGTACCTATGTCTATCTGCATAAATCTGCAGAGATACATATCTGTGGCTAGATATGAAGTATAAATCTAAGAATTTGTTTATAGTTACCATTAAATATTAAATACAAGCTGGCAAACTACTGAACTGTGAAAGTTTTATTTGATTCTATTAAACACAAACCATTTTAAGGAACAGATACACAGTTCAAGTAATGTCTAATTTGCAATTTCTTCCCATGAACATTTATTTGCATTGTTTCTAAAACACAGCAAGAGAATTGCAGTACATCCTGCTGAACTATGTAACATTTCATTTGTATCTTGTGTCACTCTGAAGATGTAAAGAAATTGCTTCAGGGTGCACTATAACTCTGACAACTTTTTGCACAGCAAGCAAGTTTGAATATTTCAATATACAAGAATAGCACTGACTGTATATTAGTAAATCAAAATGTAAGTCCCATAATTTTATTAAAGTAAAACTTCTACATTTCAGGTTTCTTTGACTTTTATTGTCTTCTTTTCCAACCTTAACATGTCAGATAGATGCACAAAAAACTTGTCTCCTAATGTATTCTCAGTCTTGCATTGTAAAAAAATGAGGATGACTTATCAGGTTTGCTAGCAGAGATAGATGTGATCATCTCACTTGTCAGATCATAGCTGGAGTACTGTGTACAGTTCTGGCCCCACAATTGAAAAAAGACACAGGCAGACTGAGAAGTTTCAAAGGAAGGACACAAAGATAATCAAAGAACTGGAAAACCTGTCCTATGAGGAAAGGTTGAAGGAGTTAGGTCTCCTCTCTGAGGAAGAGAATGCACAAGGAGACCTCTTCACAGTATTTCAGTACTTAAAGGACAGCTGCTAAGAAGATGGAGACTGTCTTCACATGATGTCATGTGAAGGAGAAATGAGTATAAGTTGCTACAGGAGATGTATAATCTTGAAAAAAGAAAGAAATTGTTTACAGTATGAATAGCCAGTCAATGGACTTTTCAGGGGCAAGACAGAATGCCTATCATTCGAGGTTTTCAAGATGCAATTGGTCAGGGTGCTAGATAATCTCACTGAAGCTTTCTTTCCCACAAAAGGCTGGAGCAGATATCTTTCGAGGTCTCTTTCAAGCTGGGTTGTTCTGCAGTTCTATGATTCACTGTGATTTCAAAATTCTTCCTATGTTCTACATATGAGGCAGATTTTGAATTATGCATTATACTAGTGTATTTTATTTAGATACTTTAAATGGATACCATTGGGGCCACAGCTATTTTAAACCTGCTTCTACCTATTATATGTATTGCACATCTTTCTTCACTATTCCTCAATACAGTTCCCAAAAATAGAAGTGATAATAATTCCATTTAGTCTACTTTCATTTGCTGACACTAAATATTTTGTTGTTGACACTGTTGTGAAACTGATGCCATTGCTCCTAAATGTATTTTTACTTTTCCTGTTAACATGCTAAAGAGAAAATTGCACAGCACCCATGATACATGGCTTCTGAAAAGCGGCCTCAAATCAAAAGAAGTATTTTCCTATTTATTTATATTTATCTTCATCCTCAAATGTAATACATTCACCACATTGTTTTTAAATGATGTTACTGGAGTCTTCAGAATTCATGATCACTTTTTATTTCTCTGTAAGTAGTCCTTTAAAGCAAATGTTGCTTGGGAGCTGAAATATAATTTAATTGCATATAATTAAATATACTAGTATTTTATTTATATTTAAAACCCTTTACAATGTGTTATAGATGTAGCATTTTCTTTTTTTAAATAACTTGACCATTTTAGCACCAATTTTGAATGCAATTTGAAAATTATTTTCTTTAAACAGGCATTCCAGTCTTTGTTTTACTTCAGATTTTTAAGTTTATTAGATGGAAACACCAGCTCTCATCTGTCTTACTTAGAAAAACACTGACTCTGCAGTCTTAGCCTAAATTTCCTATTCTGCCTTTAACAATTAGTCACTAATAGTACAGAAGATTTAACACATAATTTTTTATGACTGAATACTCATAACACAGGGGAGAGTATTCTAACAATTTTCACAGTTCTTTTAAAAAAATAGAATTGTTGATGATTATTTTCTGAAAATTGAAGTTTTTAGCCAGTTGCGGTAAACGCATATGTAAGTTTGTAAATATTTATGTGGTTTTATACCCAACAGTGCATAGAGACATAGCAAAATCACAGGCTTGACTTCCACTTCAAGGAGGGGTGCCAGGAAAGTTGCATCACTACATTTCTGTTGAGCAGAAGACATGTAGAGAGATCACAGAGATACAAAATCCACAAAATATTGCAGTCAGTATTCTGTGGAGGCTCATCCCACTAATATGGCTGGTATTATATAAGGTTAATGTCAGATGGAGGAAATTAAAAAAAAAAAAGAACAAACAACAGAATAAGAGCATCTGATCAGTGTGGCTATAGGATACCTAAAGCTTTTTAAAGAAATAACAAAGGGTAGAATTATAAAGATGCATGTATCTTAATATTTGAGCTCTTGCCTGATTTCCATCCGATAGCCTAGAAAGATGTGGCTTTTCCAAAGTCAATGCTTCATATTTCTCATAATTTCATGAACAGTTAGGATGCTAGGGGAGTAGATAGAGAGCTTATTAGGTGGTATTGAAAAGTGACTCTATTAAGTGTATGGACTGTATTTGGAATTTTGGCTGAAATATACAATCCAGACAACTCACTTCATCCTTTCAATATATAAAGGAGGCCTATAGGAAAGATGGAAATAATAGACTTTTTACCAAGGCCTATGGTGACAGGACAAGGGGCAATGGTTCTGTACTGAAAGCATAACCCCATACAGAGGAGTTGGACTAGATCTTCAAAAGTACTTTCTAACCCAAATCATAGTAAGATTTTATAATTCTGTAAAAGTGAGTGGTATTATTTCTAGACTGCACAACTTTTATAAGGTAAGACTTTTGCAAACAAAGCATTTAAACAGAGTATTTTATTAATTATTGCCTAGTGGAATATCTTTTTTCTGTCCTTGTTCACTGCAAATCAGAACACCGTGCAATAATATCATTCATAATCTATATCTTCATTTGCATCACTCAGCTCTTCAAAACCCCATTCCCTGTATTTCTCTACACTTAAATGAAGATGCTTAGCCTCTAAGTGTCTTGCCTTATGATCTGTATGTGCTCTTAATCATAGAATCATAGAATCATAGAATAGTTAGGGTCAGAAAGGACCTTAAGATCATCTAGTTCCAATCCCCTGCCATTGGCAGGGACACCTCCCACTAAACCATGCAACCCAAGGCTATGTCCAACCCGCCTTGACCACTGCCAGCAATGGAGCATTCACAACTTCCCTGGGCAACCCATTCCAGTGCCTCACCAGCCTTACAGTAAAGAATTACTTCCTCAGATCCAATCTAAACTTCCCTTGTTTAAGTTTGAACCCATTACCCCTTGTCCTCTCACTACAGTCCCTCATGAAGAGTCCCTCCCCAGCAGCCCTATAGGCCTCCTTCAGATATTGGAAGGCTGCTATGAGGTCTTCATGCAGCCTTCTCTTCTCCAGGCTCAACAGCCCCAACTTTCTCAGCCTATCTTCACACGGGAGGTGCTCCAATCCCCTGATCATCTTCGTGGCCCTCCTCTGGACTTGTTCCAACAGTTCCATATTCTTTTTATGTTGAAGACACCAGAACTGCACACAGTATTCCAAGTGAGGTCTCACGAGAGCAGAGTAGAGGGGCAGGATCATCTCCTTTGATCTGCTGGTCACACTCCTTTTGAGTCTACAACAGATCATTCTCAATTGCTATCAATTTTTTTAAGAAATATTCTCTTACAGTTGAGGGATGCTCCCCAAATACTTCTGAAAAATCTCTCTATTATTCCCTGATCTTCTGTAAGAAGTTTTGAAAACAGCTAGGCTGCAGGTTTGATTATATCACAGACTGACTTAATACAGTCCCTCAAATTAACCTATCTATGTGAAACCAAGTGGCAAGACTCATCTTGGATTTTTGATGAAGAAATCATAAGACAATTAAGCATTGTTTAGTTCTGTGTTTGTATGTATCTAGTCTACTGTGGGCTAAAATAATAAAGAAAAACAATACTAAAGAAAAAATCTTTCTAACAAAGACAAGTACAGATTTCATATTCATATATGTGTTTAATTACTTTGAAAAAGTTGTGATTTTGGAAAGATGCTACCTTATAAATTGAATAATGGATTGTAGGATATTCCAGTTGCTTGGAATAAGAAACTGATTTAAATTTCAGTATCTCTCCTGCAAAGCAGTATTCTTCTCACCAAAAGCTTATTATCAGAAGTTTTACCAAAATGCTACAATACAGGGAAGGAAAAGAAACAAGGGTACATTTAGTTGACACTATAATTTATAAATATTTTGTACTGTGGATATTGCAAATTATGAAACTTCACAAATGAAAGCAAATTCATTTTTTTGCCTTAGAAAGGAATAGAAAAGCATGTTACTTACTCCAGCAGAAAAGACATCAAAAATACAGTATTCCAATTAATTCTTATAAACTGACAAAGCAAAATATTCAGCCAAATTTGTGCATTCTATTGACTTTATACATAGGGAAAAATTTCTTCCAAGGAATAATATTTTGTTGCAACTTCAGTTAAAGTTGAAAGTTTCTAAATTTCCTAGTTGCAATTTATTTTATTGCACTCACGTGTCCCCAGACAAAATTTATAAAAATACTGAAAGCACTGTGTTACTAACATGTTGCTGCTGAAAACTTGACAGGTAATAAAGAATCCACCTAATATAATAAGCAGAATTTTTGTCTGTAATCTGTCCATTAATGGAGACAATAAAAATACTTTGAACTCATCTTTCTACATTTTCAATCATAAAATATTGTATTCTTTTTTTTAATTCTTTTTCTTTTTGTAGCACAACAGTATGTTAAATTTTGTTTTATCTTTGCTACTTCACAAGTTCCACAGAACCTAGACTTCTTTTTTATTCAGCTTTCAATAAATAGCCAGAGACTCCAAGCTGTTAGAATGGGCTGTCATGGCATTTTTGTATTTATTCATGTTGTAATTTACATCTGAAATGCTCAAAACGATGCTCAAGAGAGTTAGTTTGAAAATTATATCAAGTTATACCATGCAACAGCATAATGAGTGCGAATGAGATACAATGGTAAAGGATAAAGAGAGCTTGTTGATTTATTTTTTTGTGTATTTTTGTGGTTTTTTTTTCTTTAATTTCAACTCATCCTTTTGAATCAGGCAACAAAAACGAAACAGCAGTCTTGTTTTTACAGAACTTATGACACATGTAGTTAAAATTTTATACTGATTATAAAAAGACAATGCAATGTATTGTGTAACTTAGGAACATCCTACATGCAGTTTGAACACAAGATATTCGTACATCATTTATGTTTTGATTACACTCTAACTGCTGACAAGGTACTGCATTTATGAATAATGCAAAGAAACTGAAAGAACAGGCTTTTTATATTCCATTGTGAGCCTCTGTTTTTCAGCCAAAGTAATTTAACAATGTAAAACACATGTCATTGATGGAATATGATTAGAAATACATTGTGTTCTTGACAGTTAATTATTCCTGTGTGCATTACTGATGCAGTCATAGCAACTGTAAAGCTAAGTGTCAGATATCTCTGAAAATACAAGACCACAGTCATTTCAGTAATACCTAGTACTTCTAACTCTACCTGAACAATATTTTGCCATCAAAACAAATAATCAGACAAGGAAATTAAAATATAACCCTGTGGAATTTCCATTGATCAATTTTGTAAGCAATCACTGTAGAAATATATTTAGAAGCACTCTTTCCCATACTCAATTAATTAAAAAATAAACAAAACCCCTTAAGAACCTATGTATCCCCATCCTGCACAGTGAAGCTTAAAACTCTGAAAATTTGTTCCATTTTTAATTTAAATGCATTGCATGATTAATCTTGATTTATGAAGAATCAAATATCTGTTCATTTTTCATTTCCTTTTGCTGAAAATATCCTTAATCATCTTTTTAATAAATATTAGGAAAAAAAAAAAAAACACATTGTCACAGTTACAGTAAGATCCCATAGAATCTTGGTTGAGCATAAGAAAAACACTTCAACTGACAAATATTCTGTACTGGGCTACAACAGTTAGCCCCCTTCAATATATAACATCTGGATGTTAAAGGATTGTTTCAGGTTGCTTAAGGAGTTAAAGTTTTATGTTTATAAATGAGAAAATTCTTCTCATGAGGGTTTAATGAGAATTTGGTTTCATTTAGTCACTTTAACTGTAAGAAGGATGTTTCTCAAGGACTTTTATTTCCATCATATAATTAGGACAGAAGTCTATTCAAAGCTTTATTCTATAATCAGAGCAACACTAAGATGTAAATATCATATTCAGAGTTGGTCATAGCTAGACGAATTTCCTTTTTTAAAAAAATATATCAAACCCATAAACGATGTGCCTTGTGTGAAATGGAAAAGTACTGTACATAGACTATACCATCACACTAAGACTTAGGTATGTTAGTATGACACTAGACATTCAACTGAAAAAAATGGGGATTTTTTTTTTTTCATTTAATTGGTTTTTAAGAGCACATTAAGATGAAATGTACGCTGCAATGCATGTGTCTTAGCCTTTAGAATTCTGGAACAATTTTTCAGATATAGGTCTCTGCACTGCTGATTTGACATGATTCTGCTGATGAAATGTAAATTATTTCATTACTTCCAGTGTTCTGAAAGATGAAGGAGACTGTGTATTGCTAGTTTATTATGTTCATATACCATGGTGACATATTAGAACATTCAAATATTAAAATTCAAACTGCTTTCTTTCAGATTTAGACTTGGCAGTGCTAGGTTAATGATTGGACTCAATGATCTTACAGGTCTTTTCAATCTAAATGATTTTGAGATTCTGGATACTTTTGAAGAGATTCTCCCTCTTCCCTTTCTTCCTCCTCCCCCTCCCTATCCCCCGCCCTCATAACAGCCAGCAAAAGAGGCTTAATTTCCTATTTCTACATATTGCTTAAAATAGTTCCAAGTTGTTTGTTTTGGAATGAATAAAAACATACACAAGTCATGGGAAAGCAGAGGAGTGTATTTTAGACATTTATTACAGCTTGAAAAAAATCTGCTTTCAATCTGATTGTGTCAATACTGTGAAAACTGTTCTTGACTCAAGAAGAACGCAGAACACTTTGCAGCCAAGGTGCCAGAAAATCAGAAGGGAGGATGGGACTGTCATTGATGGCTCTATGAAAAAGATATCTTTTAAGAATTACATAGAATATATGTTATTTAAATTTTGCAAATGGCAAACAGAGCTCTTCTTAAATTCACTAAGAGTCGCAGACTTTTTTCTTCTCTGTAACCTCCTAAGTCTTAATGCAAGGAGAACCATCTACCTTGGAAATATGTTTAAATAGATCTTGGTCTTCCCCAAAAAAAGCAGGCAAGCAAATGCCTAATCTTATTTTGTCTTTTTATTGACTTTGAGGTATATTGTAGTGGTGTTATGGTTTAAGCCCAGATGGTAATTCAGAACCACACAGCCCCTTGCTCACTCCCCACCTTCTTCCCCTGTCCACTCCCAGAGGAATGGGGAGGGGAATCAAAATAATGTAACTCCCAGAGGTCGAGATAAGAGCAGTCCAGTAACTAAGGTATAACACAAAACCAGTACAGCTACCCCCAGTAGTAACAATTATAACAAGGGGTGAGATTATAAAACTAAAAGGAGTAAGGAAAAGAAAATAGTAAGCACAAGTGATGCACAATACAACTTCTCAGCACCTGCTAATTAATACCCAGCCTGACCTGAGCAGCAATCTGGGCCTTCTGGGTAAATCCCCTTAGTTTATATACTGGGAATGATGTGCTGTGGTATGGAATACCCCTTTGGACAGTTTGGAGCAGGTGTCATGTCTCTGCTTCCACTCAGCTTCCTGCGTCTCTTCTCACTGGTAGAGCATGAGGGACAGAAAAGTCCTTGATCAGAGTAAGCATTTCTCAGCAACAGCTAAAACATCAGTGTGTTATCAGTGTTGTTCTCAGAACAAAGTCAAAAACACAGCACTGCACCAGCTACTAAGGAGAAAAATTACTGTTAGAGCTGAACCCAGGAAAAGCGATAACTCTTTTAAAAATATATTTTCAACCATTATTTGTTTTCTGTGTCAAAAAAAATATCAGGTTTTGTCAGAAAATCTTTGACAATATGCTACAGGGTAGAAAGTAGCCATCCAAAAAGAGTTTGCTGAATCTCAATAAAATTTACTTTCAGGCATGAAGACTTTTTCTAATCTTATGTGCCCATTAGAGATAGAAATATAAAATCAAAAAAATGAAGAGAAGAAAAGGGGAAAGAAGCTAAGTTTGCTTTTATTTAAAAAATAAAAATTCAATTCCCTGACAAAACAGGAACTTTGATGCATGCACAGTATATGGAAATTTATTTAACACATGTGGTTTTATCTCATAGGTAATCCTCTTTGAGATTACTCTAAATTGCTTTGCAATATCCTTTTATATTTTATTTGGTTTAGCTAAAGTCATACAGTACAGCTGGTTACCAATCTCCAGTCAGGAAGACTTCTTCTGACCTATGATCACACCAATGTATTCCGGTCGAAAATGTTTAGAAAGCTGTTCTCAAGACTCAGCAAGGCTTAGTATCAGAATTTTATAATTTTTTTAGGCTATCAAATCCCATACAAGAATTAAATTTCATTTTCATGCAGTTTATTTTGTATATGTATTTTTCATTCAATGCACAGTGTCAGCAGAGAAGAGAGATGTATTTGAATAAGGGAGAGGTAAATACATGATTAAAATTACTTGGTTTCATGCTTTTCAGATATGAGACTGCAGTTTATTTTACAAAGTTAGCATGTTTTAGCTAGACTTCATGAAAGCAGGTCTTGTGTCTCTAAGATACGTCACATTGAAAAATCAGGAGCAGATTACAGTAATGGCGTCCTTTTCATCCGTTTTACTGTTCCTTTTGAGATTAAATGATCTATCATTCTCACTTAACTTCCATCTGTTGCTTCAGAAGGGCAAGGACCTCATTTAGGTCCTGCTCTGTATATGATAGTGGATGGCTTGGTCATTTTGCGATGTCTCTAATGGGAGTAGATGCCTACATTGGGACAGGATTTAAATGCATCCAGTGATATATAGATGCCTTAGTTCATATTCACAATACTTGAAATCCCTTCAAAGCTGGTCCTCCAGTTCATTTTAGCTGGAAATGAGCGTACTCTGGCTGCCTAGCACTGAACATATTAACACTGAAGCTAGGGCTGAACTTGCTTGTGATTGCAGTTTTGATCCAGAAACAGCAGGTTTAGGGACTGCAGTGATAGGACAAGGGGCAACAGGTTCAAGCTTAAACAGGGTAAGTTTAGATTGGATATTAGGAAGAAATTCTTTACTGTAAGGGTGGTGAGGCAGTAGAATGGGTTGCTCAGGGAAGTTGTGAATGCTCCATAGCTGATGATGTTTAAGGCCAGGCTGAACAGAGCGTTGGGTGGCATGGTTTACTGAGAGATGTCCCTGCCCATGGGAGGGGGTTTGGAACTGGATGATCTTAAGTTCCTTTCCAACCCTAACTATTCTATGATTCTATGATTTCGGCAACTGAAATGCAAATCAGCCACACAAGTAAGATTTAACTCAGACTGCAGACATCTTAAAATAGATGTCTATGAACAGATTTTCGCATGTAACCTAGAGGTCTAATCTCCCATTTTTGGGCTAGAAAGAGAGCCTCTAAACAATGAACCTGGAATTCTGAACAGCTACTCAGTTTACTCTAAAAAGAGACATTTATGTTTAGACGGAAGTTTTCTCTCCAATTATATTTCCTATATTGGCAAGATCTCCTGAATTTTCACAGTTTAAGTATAGGTACCTGCTTCTAGACCCCTACAGTTAGGTGTCAGCAGTGTGGAACAGAATATCCCCCCAAGAGCATTATCACTTTGACCTCATTTTAGCCGGGAAAAACTAGTTTACTTGTCTAAAATGGTAGCCCAGTTCTTTCCATGTTAACAGATATTCCAGTCTTCAAATAATCAATTATACTACTTGTCTTAAGCAGGAGCAATGGCTTCCTGGGATAAATAGCTGAAATTTGTTGCAGAAAAAACATACATTATTAGGACAGATAATTTAGGCACAGTTAGGAGATACAGGTGAGATGAGGCCAGTGATGTGTCCTTCTCTGCTGCTACAGCTTCTTTACCACTACACTTTTATATAGCAGATGCAACTTTTGTTTATTTTTATACAATTACATATGTCACATGATGCTAAAAAAAACCCAAATCAGATATTTTTAACTTTTTATTATCTGTGATCAAAGCTTTTTTTCCTTTCAGACATCATCATTGTCATCAATTATCGTACATTAAGCTTTTAGATGGCTTCTGGATTATATATGAGCTGTTTCAAACTCTTGACTTTGCTAATGGACTGGAACTTCTACAGAAGGACTGATTCGGATGCTTAAATAGCTTAGGTATTTTGTTCACCAGTTCATTCTCTCATGGATACTACATTTAGAAAAAAATGCCTTCTCTGACATAGAGTCATGATGTTCCTCAATATTGGAATTAATCAATGAGAAGCAGGATTGGAATAACACTGTAGCAGAGAACGATTGCATATCCCACTACTGAAAGATACTAAGACTTTCTGCATACAGAAAATTTCACTCACCTTATATATTGCAGTGTGAGGTAACAGAATAACTGTATTAAATTACCTGAAAACAATCAATCAAGCAAACAAAAAACCCACAACCAAACCAAACCAAACAAACAAACAAAAACAAACCACAAAACCATTACATATTTTTAGTACCCCACTATGCAGCTCCTTCTGCAGTATTATTTTTTGATTTTATTCTCCCTGAAAAAGAGTGACTGTAAATGACTCCTTTTCAAATTGCTGCTTCTTCTATGTGTTCATTTTCAAACTCATGCGAACTCATGGAACTCAGCCTGTCATGGGTTCAGAAACAGCAGTCATTTTTTTTCTTTTTCATAGTACCTGGTGCAGCGCTGTGTTTTCAACTTTTGGCTTGGGAACAGTGCTGATAGCACCAGTGTTTATAGTTATGGCTTAGAATGTTTAGGCTGGCCAAGGACTTT
>JASSUY010049270.1:14013-27385 GCA_032466535.1 Forpus xanthops
ACAAGATGCATCAGTTCTTTTATTAGGAAAATCTTCCCAAGTTCATTGTGTTGAACCAGGACTCCAGCTATTAAGCTGTGTGATGAAACAGTCAATGCCTGCTATAGTATCAATTTCATTTAAGCATCTTTTTGCTATTGCCAGCCTTTCTGTACATTTTTCTAACTGAGTTTGTTTATTGATAATTATTACAGGACCACTGCTTCCAAAAGATAGACAAATTTTCATTATACATATCCTCTACAGTCCATGGGAGTAACAGCATTTCTGTATAGATCATGCTGAAGTCTTTGAAGCACTTACAGTGTGCACAGATCTTTAGAAATAAAAAATAAATAAGGTCATTTATTGCACCACTTGGATATCGAATAACAGATATTCATCTTTTTATCAACATATTAATAATGAACAGGCTGTTTACTTCTTTTGAAATACACTGCAGAATGTCGTAATTAATGTAGATTTGTTTTAAATTGATTATAAACTATCAACTCTACCTTTCTACAATGAAAAAAAGATAAAGATATATATATATCTTAACTTTGCAAGGCTTAATATGTTTGTGGACTACAGCTCTACTATTTAGGAAATAAATGTACCTTTCCTGATACTGAATTTCATAAGAGAAATTGCAACTATAGGATGCAGGGACTTTGTGGTTTGACATACTTTGCAAGCAGAGAAGGGGGATGCCCTTCAAAGTTAGAGGGTAATCATTATTGACCTTGTGCATTCAAGACAGCATAGCAGGTTTCTATATAAAGAAACTAACAGAGAGGTCATTGAAAGCACTAGTGAAGAGACATGAAAAAGAAGATAGGACAGAATACAGTGTCAGTTAAGCAGGTTAAAAATTTCACTATAAACAGATTTGAGAAATGAAGAGAAAAACAAAAGAATATTTCCTTTGTAAGTGTCCTGCAAATTTATGGCTCTGCATTAAATGTTCACTATCACTTAAGTAGCCTTTACAATGTAATTATTAACTTTCAGAGTTTCTGCAAAGTTTTTTTCTCTTCTTTCCTTACACAAAGCATGATGCACTCCTTTTTTTTGAACAAACAGACATGTGCTTAGGGCTGGCACTCAGCAGGCAGGAATCTGGGTTCTGGTTGTCCCTTCTTCATTCACAGAGTGTCTGTAAATCTCTCTTTGTTTCAATTTACCTGTCTGCAAAATAGGTACAATAAAAGCCCCAGACATCTCCCCAGGGTTATATGACACTTAGTTTGGCACTTCAAAAAGCACACTTTGTAGAACATTTTGAAATCATGGAATGAAAAGCATTATGTAATGAAAAATAAATTACTTTAGTATGATGAGGTTGTTCCGAAAATGTTCCATTAAAATGCTCTGGTTAGGAATATTAAACCACCAGGGATACACAATGAATAGCTTTAATATGCTTTTTTCTCTCAAACAAAAATTTAAAATAAGCTGTAACACAGGAAAGGTCCTTTTCATGTGTACCTTCTGTTCCTATTTAATTCAATCCCAGTTGCTATTATACAGTTTTCACATATTATCTGCTTTCCCCCATAGAAAAAAAAAATAAATTGAAAGAGAAACAGAAATAAAAAGAATGAGGTCTTACATTTTTACTTTGATAAACAAAGATGCAAACCTGCTGACCTTTCTGTGACTTGTGCTATTTCTGTTCATCCTACAGCCTCACAATGGCTGTATAAATTTGGCTTCATTAGCCAAACCTCTCCTTTCTATTGGGTCTTTCATCTCAAGAACACCAGCCTACCACACAGCTAGGAAACTGCAGTCCCAGTACAGTGAAAACCTTCACCAGAAGAGTTAATAATTCTTATTAATAGGTGCCCACAGCATCCTAGAAACAATCCACTTGCATGACTGTCCTGCCCCTAAACCTCCTCTCCCCTGACAGCCCCATAGCATATAGTTTCCCAAAATATGTTTTATTTTCAAGAGACAGATTTATTACAGCCTTGGTATCACATTCATACTCTTCCTGAAAAGATAAAAATAAGAAAGACCTTACAAGAAGATGCTGCAGCAATAGCTAAATCATAAATGTTTGATAAGGAATGGTTAAATCCAGACAAATAGCTGTTCAATCCTACTT
The DNA here is from genome assembly GCA_032466535.1 of Forpus xanthops. NCBI lineage: Eukaryota > Metazoa > Chordata > Aves > Psittaciformes > Psittacidae > Forpus > Forpus xanthops. The sequence continues at coordinate 16,109 of JASSUY010049270.1, forward strand.
TGTATTAGGCAGATAAAGTCATACAGGAAATCAATGTGATCTATTGAAATGAAAAAAAGTCCAGCTTAGGGACTATACAGTACTATAGAATATGTGACATTATAAATGGGTTGCTTCCATAAGTATTATACAATGAGAAGTTGCATAGTTTTTATTTATTTTTGTGTTTATGAATGTAAAAGCAGGATGTGAAAGTCACAATTTGTCAACAGGGCAAATGCGGGAAGGAGTGAAGTAGGTGAGTATTTACAACCTTTTTATTTCCCCACACTTGAAGGGAATACATAATGCTCTCTAGGGATAAAAGATCTTCAGTCACCCACTAGCCCAGGGCTCCTGTCCACAGGCTGACAGATGTGCTAAAATTATAAGAGAAGTGTTGTGATGCTGACTCGTAAAGCAGCAATCATTAAGGTTGAAATTAGTATCCCCTCCCAGCCATTCAAATGTTAAAAAGTTCTCACACAAGGTGTAATTGGACAACTTTACCTAGTGGGGATAGCATTCCATTTTATCCTACTGACTTCTTTCTGCCTTTTTCATCCCTGCTCCAATTTAAATGAAGCAAAACAATTTTCTATACATCTTTCACTTGCACAAAACAAAACAAAAATCTGCTTATGCAGAAAGACATCTCAAAATCAGACATACAAGTTCACAACTACATACACAAGTAGTATTGTTTAAGGCTATGCCATTTCAGCTGACAACAGTATTTTAAATAAGATGCAGTTAAAAAGAGACTGAAGGGAAATATAAACAGATGTCCTAATATGTATTAGCATCTGCTGAAAGAAATTGCATTTGAAAATGTAAAATACACTTTTCTGGCTATAAGTACTAATTAGTTACATGCAGTGTTAAGATACTTCAATCTTCTGAAATAAAAGTTTCCTGTTTGTATGTGGAATAAAAATTTCACTTGTATTTATGTGTACTTGGATATATTTCCGCAAGTACACCAGTTGCTATAAATGTTAGCAAGTGCTAAAAAATATAAGCAATCCACACAATTAGATTTCAGGTCATTTAGATCAGTGTGAACTAAAAACCATGTTAATGTGCTATACACACTGCCACCTCCTCAAATATTGCTGAGTTTGACACATTAACTAATGGACCATCACCTGATAAATACTGGGTATGTGCAGCCAAATAAAGTCTTAAGTTGTCTTAAATGACTCAGGCCAAGATTTTAACAATGACACGAAACCAGCAGTGCTGTTGTACTGTTGCACTATTCTTGTGGTGTGCATCTAAAGAAAAAGGAAACATATGACTTAACACAGTTTTCTGATAGACGATCCTTCTTTATATATGGGGAAAAAAATGTAGCTCAAAGGTCCACATTAAAATGCACAATATTGGAAAGCTAACCAGTGTTTTAAAATCAAATAAAACCCAATGTTTGTGAATGCTTAACACTTTGTTGTTGAGTCAGATTCAGTTTATAGAGGTTGATGAGCATATCTCTTTCTGGCATGAACAAAGAAAATGCTAATGCTGTGGCTCTCTCATATTCCTACACTGTCGAGTAACCAGCTTCAAAAACCTCATCAAACCCTGCACTTCATTTGTCAGTTACCCTGGGCACATTGCTCAGTGGGCTCCTGCCCAGGGCTAATACACATCTTGACAAAACTACGCTGGTCTCAGACAGCAAACACACCTAAACTTCTGTTTCACTATCTTACCAGGCTTCCTCTCCATATGTCACTCCCATGTGAGGCTACTGAAGACTTAACTGGGCTAACACACAGATCTAGCTTTAATTAAAGTCAGGAAAGAACGAAGTTCTGCATTGGCATTGCTTTTGGCACTGGGGTACTGAGCGCTGAACTGATTGAGAATGTTGACAACTAATGATTCATTCTCAAGGCCCCTCCTTGTGGCCCCTCCTGTCCCACACCAGCACCCTTGCTTTCAGCCTCATTGGCAAAATGGTTTCCAACACCAAACTGTTGGCTGATGCAGCCAGAATAGCCTCTTCCAAACGGCTTTCTCCAACTTTCAAGGACACTAAGCACTTAGACAGGGAGTACTAACACAGCCTGCACACATGCTGTGCAAAGAACAAGGACAAGATTCCTGAATCTTGGTTTTGAAGATATTCTCACCTTTTTCATCTTGTAATTCAGTTTTTTTCACTTGTACTTGCCAAGGATGTGGTTGGTCACCTCCACTTCTGTAGCCCCCTTTAATGTTACCCATCAGCTCTCTGGACTTGCCATAACATCCAGTTCACCAGAATTTATTTCTCAACTGTGCTCAGATTTCTATTCTCAATCTGTTTCTGTCTGGTTCACTGCCAATACCTTCTTTTAACTGCAAGACTTTTACCCTACACACCCACAAGAAGGGTCCAACCCACAAATAACTCACCCCTTTTTTCTCTGCTCCTGCAGCCATCATGCTGAGATCTTTGAAAGAAAACTTTTCCACAACAAATTCATCCTTTCTTCCTCTAATACCATAGTCTGTCTACGGAGAAATCTTCAGTTTAATCCAGTTTATCCTGATTCACTATCCACATGTCAATGCTCACCCTAGATCAACTTTAAGATAACAGTTTTCATTCCTAAATTTTCAAACAAGCATTTTCATGCTTTCTTTTATTCTGCTTACAGATCTGCCCACAAGCATTTGCAATATTATCTCGTTATCTTTTTTCATAATCCACATTAAAATTCGCCTTTTCTTTGGTATCTAATCTTTTCTTTGGCATCAAAAAAATAATCATGCCTAAAACAGGGCCTACTATATTGATTAATATTATCTCATTATATGCTTGTTCTTTTTATCTATCTCTATTCCTGACTTTTGATTAACACTTAAATTTTAAGCAATAGGGACTTGGAACAATCTTTTTGGTTTATTTTGCATATTTATTAATACGGCTGGTCCTCATCTGTGACTAACAATCCAGGCACTGCACTAACGATAATTATCATCATCTTGTTGTTCTTCTTTGTTGATATATAAGCATGTAAACTGGATTTTGTTTTCTGGGTAGGACTGCCAGGGACGATTGTTAGCAGTTCTGCTTGAAGGAGAAACTCAGGCGCTTTTAGTAATCATTTTCAAATGAAGGCCTGTAGTCTTTTGTGTTTTTAATGGAAATAATGGATGGGGAAAAATTTAGGGTAACCATGAGGAAAAATGGTTTAGAAAGTACTAATTAGAATGATTTTGTGTTATGTTGTCAGATAAGCAGCATATACATACTTCCTTCTTGTTTAGTAAACATATTGTAAGAAAATGAAAGTAAAATTAATTACAAATTATGACTGCACATGTATTTGCAAGGACACACAAGCAGAATACACCAAAGTGACAGTGAGTCTCCATGCAAGAGCAAGAACATGAAATGCTAACTCTCATGGACAAATCCACCAGACATGAGAAAGTTAAAATGCCAGAGAACCCTATTTAAGAATGGAAGCACCAGTACTCTTCTCCAAAATATTCATGAGTTGGAGGCATTTAACTATGAAATCCAATGTCAACACTTGGGTTAAATTCTAAGACTTTGCCATGCACTAGTTCTATTATTAGGGAATGAAAGGCAAACAGAGCATGCAAGCACATTACCACGACTGTATTAGCTGTATCTTTATTTGGAATAGGAATTATTTTAAGGACATCTGAAGCTCTGTTTTTCTTGCACAAAATCTGGGGTGTGAACCTGAAAAATTAGCAAAAGGGCAGGAAAGCTTGAAAACAAGCTGATTATGACAGTACTATCAAGAAGAGAGTGAAAATGCAAATTCAATAGATATTTTCTAAATATAGTTTAATTTATAAATAAGACTTCACATCACAGATTTGTTTATCCTCATTTGCTGATAATTGTTCACAGCAGAATATATCAGAAAATTCTATAATAGGATCCACAGCCAGGAAATGATAAATAATTAATCACCCTCCCAGCCACTTGTATTTCTGTTGATATAAATGACCGTATAATTCCAAACCCAATTATCACTACTTAGCCATTCCATTTTGTAGTTAAAATCCCACAAAATTAAAGTGCATCAATTGTTAATGGTAATAGACCAGACAAGGGATTAAAGATTATTTTAATGTTTATTTCCTGTCAGGAGGTTTTTTTTTGGCAGGAAGCACTATAGACAAAAGGCTACATTAAGATGAGATTCATACAATGTATTTAAATCTACTAACTTTTAAAGGCTTTATGGTATAATTACTTGTTTAATCTACTTGTTCCCTGAAGATACCAATGGGGGTTTATCAAGCCAACTTCTGTATATCTGCTTCATAGAAATCAGAATATTCTAACTCTGCAAAAAGCAGTCGTGTTTATCGCATGCTCAATTCTAACAACAAAGTTGAGAAAGGAATGGACTCTACTAAAATAAAAGGAGAAACAGATTACCATCATTACTTCCTCAGGCATAAAGGTCCAGGGCTTTTGGTTATGGGCTTTTACAGTTGAATAGTTCAACAGGCAGCAAGATTAGGCTGAATTTTAGGCAGTTTAAAAGGTTATTCATCTGCATAAAGTTACAGACATGTATCCACATCTCAGATCTTTTATGATGAAACCATCAGATTTGGAGTTAGCAATAACTTTACTACTTGTTTTAGGTTTACACTCATATTACTCTACACAACCTCATTTATTTGATCCTAGTCTCACCTCTGTATAAGCAGAAATCTGTGTACGTACTAAATATAAAAGTCAAGTGGGAAATATTTGTGTTCCTGTGCATATGCACACCCTTTGCTGCCCATTCAGCACTACTAGCCAACTCTGAAAGATCTCCAGATAACTTACAGCACGAGAACATTACAATACCTTATGTCCACTTTTCTTTTCTTTTCCTACAAGAAACTCATACTCTGGATATAACCAATGAAATAACATGCTAAACTGTAGTACAAATAACATGGTACATAATCACTTCATATTGTACCAACATCAGATATTGTCTCTTTGTTTCAAATATTTTCTTAGGAGTACATTCACTGTGTGGCTAAAGTCACCTCCTATTCTTTTTCCTCTCCCTCCTTCTTATCGAAGAGAAAGACAACCATGACAGCTCTGTGGCCAATAACACTTCAGCGCTGTGTTAAGAACAGGTTTATAGCCCAAGAGATTGCTCAGCAGGGCAGTGAAGAAGTTCCTATCTAAAATCAGGATTGCATGGCACTGCTACCACTAATTTGTGAACTGTGAGTTTATTAAATGCCCAGTGTTGTTAAGAACTCGAATGTCATCAGATGCAGGTATTGAGAAAGGAGTTTCTATCTGAGACATACTAAATAGCTGTTCATCCTCAAGTCCCAGTCATTACAGGACATTACATTGATAATGCATGTTTACCATAAAGGACCCCTGCAGAATTAAAATAATTACTACATAAGGTGCTTTCTCCTTGTTTTCTTTGGACTGCACACACCCACAATGCCCCCCGCAAAAGAGAAATATATAAAAATAGAAAGGAAAACCCACAACCAAGTTCAGAGTCCATATCTCTTCCAGGATTTGTGACAGCAAGTAGACATGGTACAGAAACCCATTCCATAACCTCTTACCAACATAAAATTTATTGTGAATAAGGACCTAAAACCACTATGCACAGCTTTGATTTAAACCTGTGAAACCCAGCCTCCCAACAACATTTTCATTATAATAAATACCTCACTATGACATGATATGCTAATTATGTGGGTCTTAACCTATCCATGAGCAAGCTCTACCACAGCTCCCGCTCAAGTGGCCAGGACTGGATATGGCCTAAAGTATGTATCCTCATTTATGAAGCTTAAGTTGTTATTTAAGTTAAAGACATCCCAGCTTCTCTTCCTCAAACACTACCATTGTGGCAAAGAGCAGAGCAAGTTTGGGTTTCGACACTGAAAATTTCTATGCAATTTTCTATGGTGTCCAAGACTTTATCAATGAGAAGGATTAATCTAACTCACAGAAATGAGACTTCAGTCAAAGCTCTAATGTTCTGTATCTTTTATTTTTAAATTGTGGCATTAATAATGGTCTCAGCAGCAAGTGGAGAAAATGTGTGAGGTATTTGCCCCCTTTATAGATTTCCTGTTTCTGCAGTTTCACATGAAAAACGGCAGTGCCCAACCATCTGAAGTTTTCAGTTTATTTAACTTCAAGCAAAAGACAATTAAACAACGCATAGTAGATGGTCATGAGACTATAATCGCTCACCAGTGCTACTTCTTTCAGCAATCGCAATGAGCAGCAGTGTTTTAGCATTACTAACCTAGCAAGCCTGCCTGAAGTTACTGACTATGGCAATGGCCTCATGCCAAGACAAAAATATTTCGTGAGCAATAAAAATTTCCACAGCATTATTGAGGTGCTGAATTAGCACAGAGTAAAATTAAGAGAACACCATGCAGGACAAGCTTCAAGAAGTACAGACTGACCAAAACAAGTTTTCCCATTTAAGAGATGTCCAGTGCAGTTGTGCTTGCTCTCACAAAGACGCTCTCAGAGTTAGCTCTATTTTGACATTTGTAGACAAGTGACTTGCAGATATAACAACACAGAACAATATCTGCTCTATCATTAGTGATGCTATAGACCATACTATAGGGTCAAATAAGAAAAATAACTTGGATCACAAACACATATCTGAAACATTTAAGTTCTGGGTTGTTGCAGTTTAAGCCCACCTGGTAACTCAAGAACCACAGCTGTTCCCTCATTTCCCCCCCTTCCTCTCCCCTGCTCCTGGAGGGATGGGGAAGAGAATCGAAAGAATGTAAATCCCACCAGTTGAGATAAGAACAGTCCAGTAACTAAGGTATAACACAAAACCACTGCTGCTACCACCAATAATAATAATCATAGAATCATAGAATAGTTAGGGTTGGAAAGGACCTTAAGATCACCCACTTCCAACACCCCTGCTATGGGCAGGGACACCTCCCACTAAACTGCGTCACCCAAGGCTATGTCCAACCCGGCCTTGAACACTGCTAGCGATGGAGCATTCTCAACTTCCCTGGGCAACACATTCCAGTGCCTCGCTACCCTTATAAGAAAGAATTTCTTCCTCAGATCCAATCTAAATTTTCCCTGCTTAAGTTTGAACCTGTTACCCCTTGTTCTCTCAGTACAGTCCCTGACCAGGGAAGTAACAAGGGAAGAGAATACAACCGCTCATCACCCACTGACCAATACCCAGATCAACCTAAGCAGTGATCTAGCCCTTCCAGGTAACTGCCCCCAGTTTATAAAGTGGGCATGATGTGCTGTAGTATGGGATACCTCTTTGGTTAGTTTGGGTCAAGTGCCATGTCTCTGCTTTCTCCTAGCTTTCCCTCCTCCCTGGCAAAGCATAATACTCAGAAAGTCCTTGGTCAGACTAAATGTTACTGAGCTGCAACTGAAAACATTGGTGTTATTAGCACTGCTCCCAGGCTGAAATCCAAAAACACAGCACTGCACCTGCTACTAAGAAGGAGAAAAATCACGGCTATTGCTGAACTTAGGGCATGGGTCTAGCACACTCAGGACTACCTGTTATTCACATCAAAGACAAAATGTACATCATTAACATCATTCGCTGTAACGGCAATGCAAGGGAATTCATATTAATGGCTGCTTAACAGTAAACATGGTAGAGGCTTAGCATTAAGATGTGGAATATTAATTTTCCAGAACATAAAAGCATAAATGACTGTGACATCTCTATGCAAAACCAACACAAATCAATTGTCTAGATGCAATTTAAATCAAGATTCCTGGTACACCAACAGAGAGACAGAACTCTAGATGATCAACAAGATGAACAGGAAAGCTATATTTCTAAGACCACGTGTTTTTGTCTAGTGCTTCTTCTGGTTCTTTTTGATATGCAGGAAAATGTTAGTTTTTTTTCATGAATGCAAAAACAGAATACAAAACATATGCAAAGTGGTAATATAATACCTGGACAATAGAGCTCAAGAATGAAAGAATAGTTAAAGAAATTAAAAGGGAGGGAATAAATCCATTTAATATGATTATGACATTCTAATCTTACATTAGTATTGGAGAGCAAATTAAGTTCTTGCTTTCAGTTTAATAAAATTGCTTTCATGGATTTTTTAATTTTGGACAATACAAATAGATTATTTTATATAACCATTTCCAATGTGCTACACTGTGAAATGTGACTCCCTGAAAGGCCAGAGTGGATTTCTCAATGTATTGGCTCTCACTGACCTCCAGATCAAGTTTGCTTAGTGTCTGACTAAACAGATGCTCTTTTGTTTTGTTTTTGCTTTTCTAAATAACTGCTAGCTCTACAAATTCATTATGCAACTAGAATAAAATCCAATCCATTCTTCCACAGCTATGTTGGCTTAGCATTACCAAAGGAAATAAAAAGCATTTTAGTTACTAAGGTGACCAGTTACAACAATGGTTCCAACCAAGACTAAGGTATGGTAAGATAAAAGCTGCTGAGTTTATGTGGTAATCCTTCTGCCTACAAGTGTCTATTGAGAGACAACATGCATGAAAGAGCAGGAAGTAACATCATTTATTCAGCAAGAATATTATGGGGATAAGTGCTGAATAAAGGCACACACACCCCTCCTGCTTAATTTTTCATTGAGCTAAAATGTACCTCTGGATATCAAATACTTATTCAGTGTTTCTTGCTTTTCCTCCTTCTTATATTTACTTATTTGATTTCTTTACAAACATTTAGAAGTTACTTTTGTTGAATAAATAAAAAGATGAGAAATCTTTAAACATACAAAAAGCTCTGGGTGTTTTGCTACTGGCAAAGGAGAAATTGCTGGTTTTGGATCTAATGAGACAAGTACCAACGTGGAAATCTGGCAGAATTCCCGCGTTTTAGAATTATGGATATATGGTTTCTTTCTAGTGCTTACAGCTTTTTGCTACAAAGGTGGTTCTGCTGGGATTTTTTTGCAGTTGGTTTTAATTACTCCTACTGCCATCCTTCACTTAAACTATTAGGAGTTCATTCATAATAACAAGCTGGCATCTTCTCACCTTTTTTATCAAAGTCATGAAAGTTTTTAAAATACAGCAGGTTGTCAAGCACATAAACATCATAAGACAAACTAATTCCTGGTCATAATCCTATTCAAACTGTGAAGTAAATTCACCTGACTAAATTCAACCTGGGGTATTTTACTCAGTGAAGCAGGTAGGAACATTTTCTTTAATCCTGGAAGAGTTTGCAATTCTTTCACCCTGAATTACAGGGAATGTTAAGCTGTTAACTGTCTGACAGAGTTCAGATCAGTGCCAAGTAGTTTATCATAGCACGGGTTTTATTCCTTGATTTCAGGGGACATGGGCTTCTGATGAAAAAGGCGGAATAATTCTTGCTTCAGTGTGTAAAATCAAGATCAATTTAGTAATCCACTCCTCTAATACTGTATGTGCAAAGAAATAATTTAGACTCCTAGTTAATTTGAGTATTGAACTGAAATTCTGCAGCTGCTTTCTGCCAGTCCTGAAAACAGAAATTAATTTCAATGACCAAGTCGAATGGAGCACTGCTCTGTCAGGTAATTAGTCATCGTCTTTTGCTACTCAGGGTCTATCACTGTACTAATCCATACATAAACCCTGGTATTCCCCTAGTCACTCACAATCTAAAGAGCTGTTAACTACCTATTTCTCCCATTCAATCCTACCCCAGATATCAGCTGCAAAATGAGCATTCTTTCATGTTTAGCTTTCTTCCTACTATTTACTGCCAGCAGAATTAATGCAACTGATTTACATTTTCTTTCTTCTGTTTGATCAAGTCTGCTGTTGATTAAGTAGAGCTTAAGGGAAAAAATTATACTCCTGCAGCTTTCCTACTTGACTTGCCAGTTTATTAATGAAAGAAGCAAGGATATTGATGGCCCAGAAACTACAAGTGCAGCAATTAAAGGGTATGTCCTTCCAAGCTTCTAATTAAAAAAGAGTTCCTTTGTATTAAAAGATACAGCTTAGTGTCATACTTATATCTAATTCTCACTTCTGCTGTTTTGCTTTTTTTCTTTGTTTATTCTTTTTAAACAGAAATCTACCGGGAAAACTTAGATTAGGAAGAATAAAGAAACTTTCCCTGACAACCATTTCTGGAAGCTTTGTTCCCAAAGAGCAGTCTTAATGATAAAACAACAAAACCAACCTTGCCCCCCCTCAAATCCTTACAACAAAATAGCCACTGATGAATACCACTCTCAAGGCAACCCTGTGTTATTTTTTCCTTGTGTACATTAGCAGAGTTTTTCCAATATTAGATTCAAGAAAACTGCCGATTTTTGATACAAGTCCTTTTGGATACACAAAGGTAACTAGACCTTTCTCTCCTTTGAATACTTTCTTAGTATTTAAATTCCAGATTAACTTTTTGGATGTCAGATATTTATACAAACAATTTCATAGACTTTACTTCGGCTTCTTATGTAGTTTTGTTTTTTCAATTCCTCCTCAGAAACACCTGAAGCCACAATACTTCAAATATTTTATTACTCTGGTCAATCAGTCCCTTTGAACAGTAACGGCATAGCTTCAACATCAGAACTACAAACAGGCAAACAAATGACTCCTCTTTCTCCCTAAGACTTTGGATTTGTGGTGTGCAATTCATAAGAACATGTGCAGAGGAGGTCTAACATGTTCTGCCTGAATCATACTTTTCATGCATGCACAGACGGACTTTGCAACACCTCTGGAATAAGCTCAATGAACTCATCCGGCACAACCATCAACCTGCCTGCTCCATCACCAAAACATCCTGTGCACAATTCAAAGTACATCAGCACACCAGGTACCTCTCCCACATTTCTGCAGAGCAACATGCTTCTCTCATTTAGCTACCAGATGTTTAGAAATCCCTAGGAAATTACATGAAAAAATGGTATAATGGGAAAGTTATAATCTAGCACCCCATACAAGTAATGGCAGGTATTTAACCCACTTAAAATGCACTAATGTTCAAGAGAGGAAGAGAAGTAAAATGCCTTCCTCCTCCTGTCCCTCTGTCCCTCACAGCCCAGAATGGTGAGAACTGCTGCCATTAGAATAGGTAGGCAGTCTTGTATAATATCAGATTCACAGTAGGCAGAAATAGCTGAGTAGTTAAGGACAGAAAGCTTTTCTTAAAAGAGGTACTAAAGAGAATCACAGAATTTCCCAGAACTCCCAGCTGGACAAAACAGCAGTAAACATGTGTGATTCTTCCTTGGGTCTAACAGGGCTAGTGATGCTGCTCTTAGTGCAGTGTGTCATCCACAATATGACTGTCCACATTTCTG
>JASSUY010049272.1:0-19835 GCA_032466535.1 Forpus xanthops
AGGAGTGTGACCAGCAGGTCGAGGGAGGTGATCCTGCCCCTCTGCTCTGCTCTCCTGAGACCTCACTTGGAGTATTGCAGTTCTGGTGTCCTCAACATCAAAAGGACATGGAACTGTTGGAACAAGTCCAGAGGAGGCCGCGAGGATGATGAGGGGACTGCAGCACCTCCTGTATGAAGATAGGATGAGAACGTTGGGGCTGTTCAGCCTGGAGAAGAGAAGGCTGCATGGAGACCTCATACCTGAAGGGGACCTGTAGGGATGCTGGGGAGGGACTCTTCTTTAGGCACTGCAGTGGGAGGACAAGGGGTAACGGGTTCAAACTTAAACAGGGGAAGTTTAGATTGGATACGAGAAGTTCTTTACTGTGAGGGTGGTGAGGCACTGGAATGGGTTGCCCAAGGAAGTTGTGAATTCTCCATCCCTGGTGGTGTTCAAGGCTGGGTTGGACAGAGCCTTGGGTGGCATGGCTTAGTGTGAGGTGTCCCTGCCCATGGCAGGGGGGTTGGAACTGGGTGATCTTAAGGTCTTTTCCAACCCAAACCATTCTATGATTCTATGATTTAAAACCTTGCAAACTCCTCCATGCAGACATGACTACAGTTTTGACCACTTTATGTGCAGCATGACAAAGAGTTTGTACAAGTACAGCAAGCACCTATTTCCAGTGGATAATCACAGGAGGTCTGACAAAGCAGCAGCCCCTGACAGGCCGTGATACAGCTCAGCAGTAATGCTATCCCTGTGCATTTCATCATGGACCTGAACCGAGGACCAATTATCATTTTCTTGTACTGTAGCTTTTAAAGTATTTTTATTTTCTTTGTTACTGTCTAGTTCATTAAAGAGGGTTTCAAGCTCTCAGTAACAGGATTACTATTGACAATTTCATTAGAACTCTAATTCCAGCTCCTGAGCACCTTCCAGGGAGAACCAGCATGGTCCATAGTCTCAGCCTTTCTACCCCTGGATAATTGCACTTAGCACTGCCTTGGACTCAGCCCCTCGATTCCAAAGGGCCACAGATGCCAGGTTTTGTGGAATGGGTTTTAGCCATGTATTGCACCAGCTTGGAGAGTTCTTGCAGAGTTATGGAGCTCTCAGCTGCTGTCTGACCATAGACATTCCTGGAAAGATTCTTCATGTACACATGTAGTAATTCCATAGTTGTGGTTTGTATATAGCAGAGCAATGCCCAGCCTGTCAGGTGAACAGCACAGCTCGAATGGGTGTTGGAAACATGTAAGTAATAGGCTCGTTAGAGATCAGCAGCTGCTTAGATCCCACGTTCCTTGGAACAGAAAGTGTCTCAGCTCTTGTGTTTCAGCTGTTTCTGTCCAGATAAGCATTACACAGAGGTATGAGGTACTGATGAAGCACTGTCCTTCTCTTACACCCCATTATCTTTGTTTTCATGTTCCCCTCCATGTACTGTAACTCGGGATATTGTGAATAATAAATGCAAACATGGTTTCAGGTAAGATATTTAGCCTCTAGGTTATATTATTGTTGCATTTACAAGCTCTATTTGACAGGAAGCCTTTACTGTAGCGCAAGAGTAACTGTGGAAAGCCCCAAAGTCATCCATCCCTGTGTGTCAACTTGCCCTTTCTCTGAGAGAGATATTCCATGCTTGGAATGGGACATAGTAATAGAAGGGTTAGAACTGTCTTTAAAAGAAGGTTCTATGTTAGATCTTGGAAGGTTAGACTTTGCAAATAAGTTTTCCAAGTTATTTAGCAGCACTTCTTAAGTTGCCTTTGATGGGAAAGATTTCAGGAGTATTATGTAAAGCAGAAACAATCCAACACAGCAGATGAGAAACGGGTGAAATCCTGGCCCCAGTGATGGAAAAAATACAGTTTGGAATCAAATGAGATAAAGAGTAATGGTCCCTTCTGACCTAAAAGTATATTTATTTGATGTCATGAGATAACATCTCCAAACATCTCAATGTGCAGTTTGTACTTGCTGTCAGGGTAACATTGAGATAGAAGATCTTTAAGAAAGGAAGTTGACAGCCCATGCAATATTTAACATAGGGTAAATGAGATCAGAATTAATTTGGTGTTCTATCAGCTTCCACAAATGCTTGCTGGCCAAATCATTGTGCTTTCTGGTTTAGGGTGGGTTTACAGTGGAGTTCAGCAGGATGTTGATGTTTATAGGGTATGACATGGTCTAGTGAGGCATCCCTGCCCATGGCAGGGGGTTGGAACTGTATCATCTTAATGTCCTTTCCAATCCAAACCATTCTATGACAACAGAGAGTTTGGGACATAAGCATTCATTTCATAGAATGGTTTGGTTTGGAAAGGACCTTAGGATCATCTATTTCCAACACCTTGCCATGAGCAGGGATACCTTCCCCTAGAAGCAACTGTCAACTGTTTTTATCTGAATGTGTGGTTTATATCTCTAGTTATCACATTAACCTGATTTGTTCCAAGTTGATGCAAGTTCTTCTTGAATACACCTTTATAAAGCTACTTTATTTGATCCAATAGGAAAACAAAAAGAGTAGAAAAAGAAGGAACCGGTCCTTTAATTTTGAGTGCAAGTTGGCTCAGATGTTTTCAACAGGTGATCCTCCTTAGAAAGGAGCCAAGGCCTGACTCTCATCAAGCAGTAGCACCTGGGTATAGCCCAGGCAAGGCCATTTTCAGCCTTTCCAGGTGCAATTAGTTACTTATTTGTGCATCCAAAGGTATTTGATTCATTTACACATGTAATTAGTTATGATTTGGTTGAAATCAGTTTGTAAAGCTTTGGTGTTTGATTTTCTACAAATCAAATTATGCAAAGCTAGATGTGGTTTTCAGATCTCCTTCACTTGATTTGAGCTGCCCTTGAGTGGCCTCTTATGGGTTGGGAAAGTCCTTTTGTCTTACACTGATGGAACAGTGTCCGTGGAGAGGATGGAGGCTTTCTTCCTATGGTAAGTTTGTATCTGACTGTTTGGTGCATATTAGTGAAAGATTCATATGGATTTGTCTATGTCTTTTGATTTGTAAAGTAAGTGCCTATCAGTAAAAGCCATTGAGTTAAAGATATATACTTTCAATGAAGAAAACAAGTACAAGAAAACCCATTTTCTATATTGAGAAGACATTACAAAGTAACTTAATGCTAAGGAGAAAAGGGGTTCTGTATTTCCACAACCAACTAAGGATTTTAGTTTGGTTTTCAACACTATGACAAGTTGTGTGTGTGTGTTTTAGCGTTTAAACTGGGAAGTGCTGGAGTCCCCAAAGCAGGAGTCCTGAAGCATGGTGGCATTCAAGCACTGCAGTTGTGTGTCCAGATTGAGACTCAGAAAACCAAACCCTTTCCTAAACTCATCTCTCTTTGTGTAAATTGCTAAGTGGGACTTTTCAGCTGAGGCAGTGCCATGTGTTATAGAGGGCCTGTAAGATTGGGGAGAGAATCCTGTATTCCTGCTTTAAAGATTATAGCTGATTGAATGTATGAAAGAGGGCAAATTGTAGTGTGAGTGTGGAGAAGAATGGCTCCAAGACCTAACTTGGTGTGAGTTTTCAAACTGAGGGCCCATCTGTCTTTTTCATTCTTATGAGATGAATCCTGAAGATTTAGTACAGAGGTGAAAATCATGGACCCTCTTAGCAAGGTGTGCTGGAAGTAGAAAGTTTCTTGGCCAAATGAAGTGTATGTGTTGTGTTTAGTTTAGAAGGAGGTAGTTTGTGAGAAGTGCTTATATAGACTTAAAATACAACAGCTCATGAGATTCTCATTCTCCCTATTCACAGTGTTGAACTGCGAATATGCTGCTGAGAGCAATGGGTAACTTTGCAATTAGAGGTGTTAAATAACAGGATGGGGAAAGACCTGTTTAAAACCCATGCAAGCATACCTGAACCTGTCTCAGACCCCTACATTGGACTCTCTGACCTCTTGTGATCCTTTCCAGCTTTATGTTTCTGTGGCTTCTGCAAATGGCTTCCTCTTTTGTAGCAGAGGAGAACAGAAGCTGCAATGGGGCCTGTTTTCAGCAGGATTTGGTTTAGTTGTTCGTACAGTCTTTAAGCACTGGATTTATTGAAAGGAATTCCAAACCTAGCAGGCACTTTTAAAGCAAGATGTTACATGTGTTTGATTTAACGTTGCCTGGGTTGACTGAGTGCAGGGATAGGGTGGGTTCCTGGGAGGAAGAGAGCCTGTTGTTCTTCATATCACTTCTTAGGTAAGACTTATGGATGCCTGCAGGTGGAAATAGAGATGCAGTTCAAGATACCACTTTTTGGACCCAATTCCTGAAACTCCAAATGGCAGAGTCTGAGGCATGTAATCCTATAAATTGCTTGTGCGTCCCTGCTTTCCTCTCCTGTTTGATATCATGTTTGGTAAGTTGTTGTTCTCCATGTAATGAAAATCTGGATGCCTCTGTTCATGGTTTAATATCCTACTTGTAGATCTTATAAGCCTAATGGGAAGCTGGCTTTAACATGTTGAGACATTTATGTGTGAACAGAGTGCCATGTGATGAAGGTATGTTGCTCAGATGAGCTATCATAAAGTGAAAAAGATGATTAAAAATGAGGGGAATCAGGGCTCTGCAAGTGTTGGATAGGTTTTTCATTTAATCTGTTCTTATCTTTTCCCAAAAGAGGTCTTTGTGCCTATAACATCCGTTCTGGAAGCTTTGTTTAAAGTGCAGGTGCAGAAGATGTCTACAACTGAGTAGTGAATGCACTAAAGTCATGGTCCAGTCTGCTCTTGAAAAGCACTATTTATGATCGCTTGTTTGTTTTGTTGTTTTCTGCACAAATAGTTTAGGCTTCTGGCTAAATGGATTGAGGACTTGTGTGTCATAGCTTGATCACTGTTACTTGTAAATCAGTTCAAAATTGAAGACACAGAAGGTAACTAACATTAAGTCCAAAGGATGAGGAGGTGGCTTGGTTCTGCAGGCTTGAATGTGTATCTAAATATTACAAACATCAGAGGAGGAGTGTAAGAAACTTATTCACTGCACAAAGTTTTCCTTTTCAACACTTCCTTCCTTTGAAATTGAGAAATAATCACCATTTACCCTTCAAACTCACAAAACTTCATTATATGGAGAAGGAGTTTTGGTTGCTTGGTTGGTTTTTCCTCCTTCAGTACTTCTGTTTTGAAGAAAGGAACAATCTGCCTTCCATGGCCTGAGGAAGGGCAAGATAGAATTGGCTTGCAGCAAGATACTCATATCATGGCCTTGAGAAATCTGCACTTGTAGGGGTCCTGAAGCACTTGAGTATCTCAATACCAATGCTATAGTAAGTCTACTTAATTTGCTTTGATATTTGACAAACAGGCATCAAGGCTTCGTGTTCATGTGTTTTCTGGTTTTATTAGGATTTTATTCCAGGAGTACAATCTTGCTCTAAATGCAGTGTTTCAACTTTTTAAATACAGGAGAAAAAAACCTCCCAAATCTTTTTATTTATACATAGAAACCAAAGTATTTTCATTCAAATTGCTGGACTTTGTTTTCTCAATGACAGATTTGTCTGAGGCACTTCTATATTCACAAAGATAAATTATAAGGTACAAATCTTATAACAAAACATCGCTGATGTTGGGAAGAGTTTAATCCAAAGTTCTCTGACCATTACTAATGAAACAACCGCGGCCTCTGTGTTTGCTCTTGTTTGTGGTGAAATTCTGCCATATTTTGACCTCATTCCCATCTTTCAGCCAAAACACTTGGCAAAAGACACCTAATGCTTTTGGAACTGCATTGTGAAGCAGGATCAACATCTTGATAGGCAGTTTTCCACCAATACAATATGAATATGCTTTTAAATAGTCAATTTTATGACTATTTTTTGTCTGTAACCCAACTGTGACATAACTAAAATGAACCCAATACATGTTGCAATGATTTAGACTTGCAGTTTTTCTTCATCCTCGCACCATCATTCTCCTTTCTTGCCTGTCAAGTCATCTGTGTTCTGGAAAACTCTTGTGAGGATCAGTCAGCAGAAGTTTGAGGGATGCTGTATAGAACCAGAACAGCTAATTGCTGTGGTGATTCAATGGTTCCTGTACCAACATGTTCTTGTGGCAGGGAGTTGTGGTACGTGTGTAGGTGTGTTAGGTGGGGGAGTGAGTGCAGCCCTGCTGCAGGTAGCCAGAGGTTCTGGGAGAAATGCGTTTATATCATAGAATCACATGCAAGAATCCAGCTTGGAATCCTAGAATGGTTTAGGTTGAAAGGGACCATCCAGCTCCAACCCCCTGCCACAGGCAGGGACACCTTCCACTCGAGCAGCTTGCTCCAAGCCCCATCCATCCTGGCCTTGAGCACTGCCAGGAATGGGGCACCCTGTGCCAGCACCTCAGCACCCTCACAGAGAAGAACTTCTGCCTAAAATCTAATCTGTTTGTAAAAGCAGCCCACACTGTCATGATGTGGAGATGGGATTGAGCCATTTGTGGGTTACATGGAGCTCATGTATTACAGGTTGGTGGGTCTTGTAGTGAAGAATGAAGACATCCAAGCTGTTCACAGTCAAGTAATTAATATAATGTGTGACCCATATAGTTACTTTACCTAGGTGATTTTTCTCCCCCATACTCATAACCATGCTTTTCCCAAGCTTTCCCTGTCCATCAGTACATCAGGGGCTGTCTGCAGGTGCTGCCTGACCTTTATGAAGATCAGGTTGGCTCAATGAGCTCTGCAGCATTTCTCTCCAGTTTAATATTGCCATCTGGAGAGTTCTCCTTCCATACCTATATCATCTCATCTGTTGTACAGCAAATCATTTCCCCCTCACAGTTGTTGTTTCTTCCTTATACTTATGCATGTTTAGCTGTGATAGGGAGCACTATTACATTTGTACATGTTAATCTGCCTGTGCTGAGCCATGCCCCTGGGTGGCCTTGTCATAGACAATGAATGTCAGCCTGCCTTGTGGTTAGTGTTTGGGTTGAAATAATCGTGTTTTCCTTTTGGGAGACACTTCCTTTTCAGCAGAGCATGGAATGTCAAGTGGACATTATCATTAGTTTGGCCCTAGTCCTGCGGCATATGAAATGTTTGACGGTTTATTGAACAATGCCTTTCCTTTAGGTGAGGAGATAAATTTGATTCTTTTACTATCAGAATATGTTGCAAGAGGCTTCTTGCATATTGCAGTGGTGATGGCTGGGAAGATAAAGCACTTTACTGGTTCCTGTTTACAATATATGAATTTAGTTTGGGTATAAATTACCCAGCCTTCTTTGCTTGGGAGGCAATTGAAAATCACTGGGGATTTCTTATAGCCCCACATTTCAGGGAGGAGAGATATAAGAGAGAACAGTTGTTCTCATAATGTTTGGTTATATCCATGCTTTGTCTGGCCTGAGAGATGAAAAAGGTAAATGGAAGGTGAGGCACTCATTAGGAAACATAGACTTTCCATGAACCAGGGGTTATGAATTCGGCTTAAGCAACAGGTGAGGGTTCAGGTAATTCTCAGTTTATTGATACAGGTTTGCCCATCTTTACCTGTTTTAGATGCCCATCTTTACCTGTTTTAGATGCCCATCTTTACCTGTTTTAAATGCCCATCTTTACCTGTTTTAAGTGTTCAAGACATGGTATTCCTGCTGTGGCTTTTTGATTCTGGAGATGCTCATAGCAAACACTCCCTAGGTTTGAGCAGGAGAGTCTATTCTTTTGCAAAGCCAAAGAATTTAGAGATGAAATGTTGCTCTGGGTTTTTCTAAGTATTGCTTATTTTTTCCATCGTTAAGTTTTTCATAGTCTGAGGAATGCTGTATAGGCAATTGTTTGCCCTAAAAACCATCCTGGCTACTAAATATATGGATTAAAAGGGAAAAAAAAAATCAAGGTTGTGCTGAAATGAATGTAGTTAAAATTCATAAAGAGATTCCTTAATTAACTTAATAAAATTACTAATGGAAGCATTTTAACTGCTAAATTTAATTTACTTGTCAAGATATCAGGCTACAAAGAGGAGGGAAGAGTGGGAACTCTGCTTTCCATTATGATGTGCTTTATTATGGAATAAATTTGCTTAAAATGAAATATATCACAAAAAGCCATCAATGACATCTTAATTTGGAACAGCCAGTTGAAAAGTAATTAGGCTGTGAAGCAATCAGTTCTAGTAAATCAGTGTTTCCCTTTACATAAACATACGTTTTTACTATTTATAAATAGGAGAGACTTCTAGATCCTCAAGTAGCGAGGACTTTGATTGTATTTCTACAGTGTGTGTGTTTTCTATTTTACATCACAAAACTGTCACAACAAAAGAATTGGGGCTCTGTTTGGATGGGATCCAGCACAAAGCTTAAGCGGAGGTTTCAGTTTAACCATTCTCTTTAAGGACGTGTCTCTATGGGGCCTTCCTTTTCCCCGACAAAGGATCAGTTACTGTGGCTGAGACTGAGCTCAGGAAAGGGATAAGGAATGAGATGTTTGGTGTGGATGTTTGGTGCAGTGCCTTCATCACTTGATTTACATGGAAACCAGTCCTCTTGTGCTCCCCAGACAGCTCTGTGTGGTGGGTTAACCCAGGCAGCAGTTCAGCCCTGCACATCCCAGTGGGATGGGGGAGAAGCAATGAAATCCCAGATAAGACAGTTTAATAAGCAGAGTAAAAGCCATGCGCGCATCAGAGGAAAACAAGGAATTTGTTCTGCACTTCCCATCAGCAGGTGGGTTTTTGGTCATCTCCAAGAAAGCAGGGCTCCGTTGTACATAAAGGTGACTTGGGAAAATGAACATTCCCCCCCTTTCTCCTGCCGTCAGCTTGATATGCTGAGTGTGATGTCCTATGGTCTGGAATATCCTTTAAGTTAGCCAGGGTAAGCAGTCCTGACTGTGTCCTCTCTCAATTCCTTGTGCCCCCAGCCTCCTCACTGGTGGTGAGGAGCAGAAAAGGCCTTGGCTCTAAGTGCTGCTCAACATTAACTAAAACATCCCTATATTATCAGTGCTGTTTTCAGTACAAATCCAAACCGGAGCCCTATGCTAGCTACTGCTTGCTGTAGTATCAGTTAAAATTGCTGCATGGGTGTTACTGTGCCTCCTGAGTCACCTCTGTTGTGCTCCTCTCCAGGCCAAGTCTGTGCACTATGGAGCAATGCTGCTCTCTTTAATGGGTTCTACTATTTACAGTTCTCCTAAGTTATTTGAAGTACTTCAAACTGTTTTGTGTTAACTTCTAATAATATGTAATGTAGCAGTAACTGTATGTTTTTACATGGAAAGGCAGGTCAGCACACCTCCTGTGTATGTAGTTTAAGTGCCTGTATCATAGGATCTGATAAACATGAGCAACTTCACTCCCCAAATGAGCTGTGTGGATGTAAGCATAGAGCACTGCCTCTTATTGTTACCTTGCTGAAGGGTGATGTTGTCTGTGGCAGGGGAGGAAGGAGGAACTCTGCCTCTGCTACAATAGAAATGTTGGAGATGGGGTGGGATACTTAGGTGCTGTAATTTTTACCACGTTATTTAACTTGACATTTTAAAACCATCCCAGAACAATAGAAGAATTAAGTGAAACTTAAAACTGAACAAAAGGAATCACGTCTCCCATGATGTCGGAGTCACGATTCAGCTCAGATCCTGGTGGCTTTGAACTATTACTGTATTTCACTTAGTCAACTCTTCTTACAAGCTTCCCAGCCATGCTGTGGTCAAGGTGCCAACAAGAGCTCCATGCTGAGGTGGGAGAACAGCTGCTTCCATTTGGATTCGTTGTTGGGACAGGAGTCTGTGAATGTTAACTCACTTCAGCCAAAACTGTGGCATGCACTTGCCAAGTGAATTGTATCAGCATTACTTGATATTAGTGAATAGGCTGAGGAGGAATACCCAAAGAAGTAAAGCAATGCTGGCAGCTTGTTGAAAAGGAAGACCTGTAGTGAAAACTTAATTAATCCAAGTCTTGCTATTAGCTTCTCTCTTTCTACCAGGTAGTACATGAATTGAGAGGTTTAGTTTGGGTTTATTCATATATTAAATGCAATTTACCTGAGAAATCATGCTGTCGTGGTTTTGGGGGGCAGATCTTTGGGTTTTCCCATTCAAAATACAGTCTGCTGTCACACACAGATCTGTTTGTATTTGGAACTGAATTTTACTGAGTGTGGACCCCTCTGCTGTCCCTGTCCTTCATGGAGGCAGTATCTGCAGAAGAGATGCTAGTAGCATGAATTACAACACTGTGTAGCAAACAGTGTAGGATTAGAAGTGTGCATAGATTCAGGTGATGTGACTGCATAGACCTTGGGTGCAGCAGAATGTGGAAGCTCTTTAAGCCCAAACTTACTATTCAGAGTATACAATTATAGAGGAAAATGATATAGTTGGAACACAAGGCTCTTGGGAACGTGCTTCTAGTTAATATGCTGTTCATAAAGCAGTGGTTTGGTGAGCAACAAGTTTATTACTAATTCTAATTTCATCTCTTTAAATGCATATATTTTACTATTAATTTCAAGATGTTCTTAGCTAGAGACATTAGAAAGTTAAAATATAGCGTAATCTGTTAATTGTGGTTATAGACCTTTTGAGAACATCTATCACTTAATGCACTTTGGTTTTTGTCACTGGAGAAAATCTCTGTGTATCATTGTACCTAAGATAGAGCTGCTATAGCTAATCCTGTAATGCTGCCCTACACCTGGTTGTAGCGCAGTGTTCTTCTCCCTCTTACATGGTTTGATCATACAGCCATTGGTTTTAGAATCACAGGTCACCTAAACGAAGTTCAAGAAGGAGAAGGTTGATCTGTTCCTGTATTAGTTGAAGGTGAGATGAGTGGTGGCATCTGCAGCAAGTCTTGCATGTTTGGGACGAAAGTGATGGGTTGCTTCAACTCATCCAGCAGGGATTGATTTAGTAAGTGTAAAGGAGAGGACGTGGAGGCGGTCATGCCATACCTCATTACTGCCTGCTGAAGCGCCTTACTCTATAGACTGTTTATCACGAGAAAAAGCTCCTTCCTCAAACATGAACATAGCGATTGTTTAATACAAATCTGCTGTTTCGGGATTATGCTCACTTTTGAGTTCTCGCCTTCTCTTTTACTTAATAAACTTGCGGCGTATGGTTATTTTTTTGCTTTCGTGATGCTGTTAGGAAGCCAACAGGCAGCTGAAAGTGTTGTTCTTACCATGAATTTCTGTTGTGTTGCTTTTCTTCTTCCCCCACTGGTTTTCATTGGCACACAAAGTATTAAACAGAGAGGAATGAAGAGAAGAAAGCGAAGTTATGTTTTGGTGTTAACACTGTGCATCATGCCCATGCCTTGTGTGTAAGACAGCTTCAGCTTCCTGTTGACTTGGTGGCATGATATTTAGCAGTCTCTTTTATAAGTTAGTTGTTTACAGCAGCTTGCAGTTCTGCTTAGCCTAATGATTACAAGAGAGTCCACCCTGGAGAGTTCAGCCTCTGGTCTTCGGAGGTCTCCTTTGAATGTGTTTGCAGCTATAAGGAATGGCTTGAGGCTGTGCTGTTTAACACAGAAGAGGAAAAACATCACCAGTATCAAAAGAAACCCTCTTCTGTGTTTGGCCTAATTCTGGGTTCTTTGTGGCTCTTAAAGTGTCCAATAGAGGTGCATATATAGTAAATAAAGGATGGTGTTTGGTGCACTTACTAGTTGAAGGGAATGAGGCGTGCTTTCTCTTAAGGATGCTGTATGTTTAACGCAACCCTTCTTTTCTCCTGCTCTCGTTCTTGCTTCTGCTCATTCATTGGTCTTTATTGCATTTTTAAGCTCCTGTTGGTTTATACACATCAACTCTTCTTCCCCTCCATTTTTTTCTCATCCCCTCCTGAAGGAGAGATAGAATATGCAGCAGAAACACCTTTTGCCACCCACTTTAGGTGATTTGGCTCAAGCATTTGTGTTCCATGATGTACTGTATCTTTCTGGATCCTTTGGTTCTATCATGTAGTCTATTACCCAAAAAGAAAAATCCATGCATTAGGAGGGGACTTGAACTCAACTCCTGGGGTAGCAATGCAGTTTATGTGTAATTTACTGATGTTGGTTCTATGTGTTGGGTGCTGAATGACCTGTATGCACTTATGTGAGGCCATCCCTTCTATTTCAAGCCAAGCAAGTGTTACATGAGATGTGCTTTGGTCTCAACCTGGTTTCATAACAGTAGGTTTTGTAGTAGGTTTACTAATACTTCCTGTTACTTATTGCCCCCCCTGCGTGTTTCCAAGCAGTGTTAGCAGGGTCAGCGGCTGAATGAGTGACAGTGCAAACTGAACTGTGTTTCTGGGACTTGGCAATCCATTTTGCTTGGGCTGATGCTTGCTTATGGACTTGTACCATGACCTGCCCTGCTGTTACCTGTGTCATGCTTGGTTCTTATTTGCTCTGGGGACATTTACCTTCCCGGCTATGGGTTTGAAAGCCCTCACCATCACTAGATTAAAGCAAAAATTTACACTGCTGCTCTTGTGCATATAGTTCTCCTCTTCTGCAAATTGGAGTATTTTAAAGCTATATTAAAGAATGATACTTTGTCCTTCAGTTTACTGTATCTAAAGTGAAGATATCCTTCACTTTATATTTACAGGGGCTATGTTCTCAAGTTTCAAATTAATCTCTGATTTATAGCCTGATATCTATGTATCTCTTGATTTATTTACACTTTTATCTGTGCTTTGCAGTATCACTGGAGGTTTAACAGAGATGATCTTAATTGGAGCCCTCGGTAGTTTGCATACTGTGAGCTGCCATTGTGATCCCTTGCTGTGGTGCTTATTTAAGTCAAAAGTATGAAAAGTACATTGGGTTTTAACACATTATATCATAGATGCATTAATAAAGCCAGATTGTTCTGAGACACATGGCCAGAGTTCAGAGATTTTTGCCATTTAGTGTCGGCTTTGTTGTTACTGTAATTTCCTTCCCACTTCCTCCCATTCTTTCCTTTTCCTTCACATAGGAAAGCACAGGTTATGGACGTTATTAATTTGGATATAATGGAAGAACAGGCCAAGGGTAAGCAGCTGCAAGCCACCTTTTAAATGTAAATTATAGCATGGTACATGATCTTCATGGTATAAATCTCATAGCACTTAATAGGTTTGGGACACTAAAATATCACGCAGAACACAATCCATGTTGTGTAGTCTCATTTCCCATTGATCTGGATGTAAATATCTTCCCTTTTGGAGTTGATTCCCCAGAATCTCAGGTGAAGGAGGAAAATATTAGCAGGGAAGCACAGTCCTTGGTGCTTTTGTTTCCTTTTAACAGAGCACACTGAGGGGGTTGGTAGGGTACAAGGTCCAAACCAGACATAGATCTGTCACAGGGTTATAAGTAAAGGGTTTGCTAGGAATCCCTTTCAGAAGGGAATAACCCTTCAGGGTTTCTCTCCTTAGGTGCAGAATCACATCCTTACCTTTTGGACATAGTTTAAGACTTCGTTTTCCCCTAGCCAGTATGAATACTTAAGTAATAGTTTGTAATTTATCCACAGAAGGAGTTGTATAAATAGATTTGGACATACAATTCATGTTGAAACTTTCTAACTCAATCTAGTTATTGTCATACGTGGTACACTTTCCAGCACGTTTCTAACCAGCTTATTACATCATTGGCTCATGACCTTACCTTTGCTGTCTAGAAAGGGAAAATGAAATTAAGAAGGGAAATGAGGTTCCACAGGAAGCAAAGCCAGGGAAAAGAAACAGGCTTATTAAAGTGCACATATGCAACATCTCAGTTTCAGCTGGCAGGTCCCAGCGCTGTTACACAATGGGTCCCATTGACAGCCTGTTGGAGCTACTTGGGGGACAAGGCACTACCCGGCCAGAGTGAGTGTGACAGAAAGATCAGACCCTAACAAGGCAAGCAGATGCTTGTCAACCACCTATATTTTTAAGCACTTAGTTGGAAAAGCATCAAATCCTTTCCATTTTGTTAGGAACACTATTTTCTGTGTTCTTAAAGTATTAAGTAGCTCTTAGAGCAGACAGCTTCATGTATTCGTGGTACCCAGGACAACAGGGATGATAATGACAATAATACTTATGACTTAAATGACATTTTACAAATTCAAAGTGTTGTGCAACAAACATTAATTAGTTCTTACAAGAGCCTTGCTGTGAAGTAGGTAAGTGGTGTTATTCTCCGATTACACACGGGGAGTCTAAAGCAAAGAGGTAAATCATTCAGGGAGTCAGTCGCACTCAGGCAGGAATGGAAGGTGGGGAGTTTCTGCTTTCCAACTTGTTTTGTGGAGTGCACTGCTTGTATCATAGCTTACAAATGGGCTCCTGGAGTCATAAGAAGTGATTTAGCACATCACTTGTGCCATGATCTCTGTGCAGTTTCCTGAAGGGGATTGGATTGTTTTGTTTGCCTGCAGTTTAAGATATAAGAGCAATTGACAATTCAAAGGCTTGTAACTACACCTGATAACAAGCAAGCTGCTGTAATTATACCGGATGGTTTTGATACCTCCTGACTAGAAGAAACTAGAGAAGGTTTAGATTGGATAGGAGGAAAGATGTCTTCCCCAAAAGGGTTGTCAAGCACTGGAACAGGCTGTCCAGGAAAGTGGTGGAGTCACCATCCCAGGAAGTATTTAGAAGATGTATAGAAGTGGCACTTACGGATGTGGTTTTAGTGATGGCCTTAGCAGTGCTGGCTTGAAGGTTGGACTTGATGATCTTCAAGGTATTTTGCATCCTAAATGATTCTGTGATTCAGGTGGAGCTTACAGGGCTGTCTTTCCCAGGGATTCATCGGAAGGCTACTTGTGTGCCCCAGGCACAAACCCCAAAGTTTTACTACAAACCATGCTTTGATACCTCCTACTGTGCCTGTGTCCAGGGGTATGGTAGGCAGGAGCATCATAGGATGGTTTGGGTTGGAAAGGACCTTCAGATCATCCAGTTCCAGCCCCCTACCGTGGGCAGGGATGCCTCACACTAGACCATGTAGAGAAAGCTGACATGAAGGTGTGATGAAGTTGTCTACTCGTAGGTGTGCACAAGTCAAAATGGACATTATTTTGCACAGATCTGTTATACCAGAACTTGAGAGCAATATGCCAGCAATTTCTGCAGATAACATTGGAAAGAAGAGGAAAATGCAGGGATAGCCTACCTGTCCATCAAGGCTTTCATGCAGACACATCTAGACTTGGTTTAGTGGCCTTGTTTATACCCTGATGGCTACATGGGTATCAAATGGGTTGCTGGAATATGCTACCATTTGAGTCCCTTACCTTCCTACCTTCTTAGCTTGTTAGCTTCTCTGAGAAGTCATTGTGACCAGTGATGGTGGTCTGTGCCCCTGAGTACTGTGCTCTGGTAACAGCTAAAAACCTGAGAAAGCCTGGGCCCCAATGTGTGATAGTGTCTGTATCCATTTATATAACGAGTTCCCCACCGTGGAAATTCTGCAGTCTTTAATATAATCATGTTTAATAAGCCATTTCTAACTGTCTTTTATTGCTGTTGTATCTTAAAATAGGTTTTATTGATCAGCAGAACGCCCTGATGTAGTAGCTCTGAACCTTCTTGGGTGCAATAAACCGTCTTTCAGTGACCCTGTGGATCAGATATTAACAGCTCAAGTTCTGTGGTTTATCTGGGGAAAAATGGATTTCTGAGCAGGACATTTTGCACATCTGAAATCCAGAGGCAGAGAAATGAAGTTGTGACCACACAGCAAAACACCCTTGTCTAACCTGGCAGAGCAGGCTCCTAACCTCATGGTCACCTGCATAAGCTGTGCAGTGCTAAATGCAAATGTCTTTACAGTTAATACGGAAAGATGCTGTCTTCAGTTTAGGAAAGGGGAGGAAAAGCATCCCTGGTCTTCTTTGCTCTCAGTGTCTCTCTATGGCAGTTTAGCCCCAGGTTTTATGCAGTGGGTATTGCCAGCTCCTTGAACTGTCATTTTTACATTTCCTGTCGTTTGCAGGTGTTTTTACCTTTGATACCTGGAAAATACATAGTAAATGATTTATCTTTGAATTCCATACGTTGTTTCTTTTTCCATCCATTTGCAGTTAAGTGTTTCTGCAAAGCCGGAAGAGGAAGCTCAGAACTTCAGGCAGCTCTCTTGAATATATTGGTGATTTTAAACTATTTTAGGGACAAGATAATGGATTAAATCTGTGTATGTTTGTATATATATACATGCATATATATATATGTATGTTTTATATATATAGACACAGTATATGTGTCTATATATGTATTTATACATAGTGTATATATAAAGCCAATATGAGTTTTCCAAGTGGGATAAGATGTTTTTAAGGTAAGGTGTGTTTTATGCATAAACAGCTTCTCCTTTTCATTGCCTACTGTGATGTAATGTTTTTAGTGTACTTCCAACCTCCAGGTCAGTTGCAGACATGTTATATTTGAATGAGTAGCCAAAGGACAATCAGTGAATGTTAAGTTCAAAAAGCTCTGAAGTTATTTGTGTGTGTGTGCATGAAGTAATTGCAACGTGTCATGTTGGTTTGCAGTCATTGGACTCATGGCATTAGAATTACAAAGGTACCTGTGCAGTCCATATTGTTATCTCATTAAGGAGAAGGAGGAAGCTCAGCAGAAGCAAAGTATATTAGAAGCAAAAGAAAGGCCCAAACCTCTAAACAGAATCTGTGTTCTTCTTCTGGATACTGCAACACACATGACAAATAAAGTCATGTAGTGTTCAGGGACCTCTACAACCCCACATCGTTACTCACAATTTATTTGCTTTACTTACTGTAAATCAAATCTTTATTGTTTGAATATATTTATAGCATTTAATTTCCTCTTCTTTTAGTGCGGCTATAGGAAAGAAGTGAACAATTTCAAGGCTTTGCCTTCACCTTTCTCTTCATTAGTGTGTTGTAGCACATGCAAGTGTGTGGAAGTGTATAAAGAAAGTCATGTCATTTAGTTCTTGATCTTTCACTCAACTTTTGCTTTTCCTCTTTTAGTTACATCCACACATGTTCATCCTCTTTTCCTATCCTCTCTTCCTATCTATGTTCCTATTATTCTCCTGATTTAAATCTCTGCTGTTTGTTCCTTTTGCTCCTTTTTATCCCCCTTTCTCTTTCACAGCCCTGTATTGCTGGAGGTGACAGAGTGACACACTAAGCCAATGTGCCATTTCACTCCTTGATTTTTATGAATCTCTTAATTTTGTGCTCTGAGTGCAGGTGCTTTTTTCTGATGAGGTAAAGAATTGGTATGGGAAAATACATTTAACAGTGATTAACATCCAGTGAAAAATAAAATGAGAGGGAGTTGAAAAATGCAAATAAAGAGCAGGCTCTCAAAACCAGGGAATGAACTGCTCCATTGATTTTTAGTGTATTGCCCTTCTGTTTTCAGAAATTCAGGTCTTAAATCCAAGTTCAGGTTGCAGGTAAAAGTGGATTTGAGCTCGCCCTGGTCCCTTTAGTTCCTATACTATGACCATGATCCAGTCATGAGTGGGTATGGTTTTTGGACACAGAGGTTCAAGAAACAGAGTACTATGGCAGTTAGAGGATGGGATGTATAGATAGACCCTCTGCCCCAAACTGTGAAATCTCAGCTTTCTGAGTGGCATGGGAATTTCTGCTCTAATCTGTCATAGGACTTTAGGTCCCAGCTTCTGTGGGCCCTGCATTTCTTTCTTAACATTTTACAGTATTAAAGTAAAATCAGTTCTGTTCTGCTCCTGTGTTAAGCAGAATTTTATCAACTAAAATAGAGGATGCACAGGGGTAAGAATTTCTAGGAAGTCAATAGAATGTTACCTGCATTAGATGAGAGACAGCCACCATTTCACTTAATATTAGTGATTACTGGCATTCCTGCACATGGTTTATACACAGAAGCAAATGGGATCAGTCTGGCGCCTGAATTTCTTCAGTCATTTCAAAATAGGAATGCAACATTAAAATAATAAGTGAAGAAAGCATAGTAACAATAACCCACCCTTAACCCAAATCCATGCCCTGGTACCCAGGTCTTCTCAAATAGAACTTAAACTGAATTTTGGAGAGATGGTATAGGGCTGCAACTCCTCATGAACAAGCAGTGTTTCCAGAGAGAAAAAGCTGCAGATAAGTGCATTGCTTGCTTTTTGTTGCATGGGGGAGTTTCAAGCAATCCCCTTTCCTTAGCTCCACAATGTCACACTGGAAAATATTGGGGTTGGTTTTTGTTCATTACATAAAAAATTAATGCTCTTGAAAGTATTATCATGTTTATTGTAAAGCAACTATTTCCTACGTTTTAATTAAAAGTTATAATTCACCATCTTTTGACCAAGTTATCTTAAATCTTGATCTTATTGGTAATGGGTACTGGGCCAGATTCAGAGAGAAATACAGTCCTTACTTAATGCAAATAGTAAAAATATCCGCATTTCTAGAGATATGGTTCAGTTCAATTCGTGTGCTGTACTAACTCTGCCTTTTAATTAGAAATATTCTCCTACTTATGCAAGAATACTGGGGAAAAAGGGCATTGTCTTCCTCGTTATGTATTCCACAGGAATCACAAATGGACAAAACCAGGCACAATATGATGACTGTTTTGTTATTAAAGCACTTTAATAAGGTTAATGCGTCCATATGAATAGTTATCAAAATAAGTTTCTGTAGTTTGGAAGGTAAGCTCTGCTCTAGTAGAGTAATAAAGAATTTCCCTGTGGGGAAATAGGGAACCTTTTAATTTTGGCATGCAGAGTTCTCCTTTATTTCTCATTTATAAAAAGCCAACCAAATGTACAGTTCAAGATGCTGTCTAAAAGTAATTCTCCTTACGTTCTGGTTAAAAGCTGTCTTATTGTGCTGTATCTGAGGAAAACCAGAAGAACTATTGACTCAGTATGCAAAAATACGAGTAAAAAATGAAATATGGACCGTAAAGGACAATTTATGCTCTGTTAAAATGTAGACCTGAGCAGTTTTTTTCCTGCTATGACTTTTCATAAAGGAGCTGTGAAGCTGCACTGCAAGTCATAAGGTGTCTCGAAGAAAAGAAAGGGAATCTTCCTGCTCGCATGCAAGGCTGCGGCAAGTAGGGCCTTATCTATATGCATTACTTTGATTTCAAATTATTTTTAGCATGGCTTTTATTGTACTCATTGTTACGTACATAAATCTTTAAAGTAATACGTTTTGTAAGAAATGGTCATAAAAATTTACAGCCAGTAACTTTTCCCCTGTCCCTTACAATGATATTCTACTAAAACCATTAAATGGTTCTCATTAATGCCCTTTAAATGATTGTGTAATGACCCACAATCGCTTGTAAGTGAACAACCATTAAAGAATTACCAGTTCTTAGCATGCTTTTAAGTACAGTTTAAATACATGGGAGGTAACGTATAATGTATTAGGAAAAGTATTAAATTTGAAATTGGAAAAACACGATTGCTACAAAAGAAGGAGTAGGTGGGAAGCTTCCCTTGCCCTGACCACAGTCCTTGGAGAACAAGGAGTAATAACAGCATTGCTTATTGCACACAGCGTATTTTGCAGAAATGCATCTGTGTTTATTTAGTTTTAGGATCACTTGGGTTTATGAGCCTGATATTGAAATGATCTATAGGAGTAAAATGACAACAAAGGGATGATTTCCATACAAATATGCTGAAATCCAATTCCTGGGCTTAGCTGCTAATGGCTGTTATTTGGAAGTGTGGCCCACTTTCAAAGGGCAGCTTTGCTAGAATCCCAAAGACAAAAACAGAAGTCACAGATTTGTAGAATAGTTTGGGTTTGAAAGGACCTTAAGCTCACCCAGTTCCAACCCCCCTGCCATGGGCAGGGACACCTCCCACTAAGCCATGTCACCCAAGGCTCTGTCCAACCTGGCC
>JASSUY010049273.1:0-12420 GCA_032466535.1 Forpus xanthops
GGTGAGGCACTGGAATGGGTTGCTCAGGGAAGTTGTGAATGCTCCATCACTGGTGGTGTTCAAGGCCAGGTTGGACATAGCCTTGGGTGGCATGATTTAGTGGGAGGTATCCCTGCCCCTGGCAAGGAAGGTTGGAACTAGATGATCTTAAGGTCCTTTCCAACTGTAACTATTCTATGATTCTATGATATGATTTCTTTAGGAGCCAACATGTTGCCATCTCAGAGGAACTGAAGAGTGTTGCTTGGATAAGGAAGAATGTGTGTGTACATCTTCTACAGAAGGTCAAGTAAGTTACATTAGATTTATTTTTTTTTCATTATATCCAGTTTGCTTTTATAGATGTGTAGAAAGGGACCATCTTGAACTATGGCAGCAGCTACTTTTGCCATTGGGCGTTTAGTCCAAGCTGAACTCCATGCTCTCAGCTCTCAGTACTGCAGAAAGGCAGCACATCTGCATTGCTGTGTAGTTGGAATGTGGACAAGTTTGACCTATTTTCCACTGAGAAAAGTGACATTTTTCTGAAGTCTCTCATCCATACTCCATATTTCCATGACAGTCAGTGACATTTTCCAGTGACAATGTATATCTCAATATTATACATTTAAGTCTACTTTGTTTTGTGAGAAAGAAAATTGTTGATCAGTCACCTTTCCTAAAAAAGCTGGTGCTAATGTGAAGTTGAACTCCCTTAACAAAAAAAACTTCTGCAGCCGTCAGCATGGCTTATTTGTGTGTGCTTGACACACCAACTCTGAATTTCTAAAGATGAAAAATAGGAAAAGCTATTCCTGTGCAATGTCAGTACTTGTAAAGCCTTCCATAACCATTACTGTGTGTTAGTGTTTCCAAGATCTTCATGGAAGAAGTGTCTCATTCTTCTGCATTCTATGGTAATTAATATATATTGGTATTGATTCAAAATATACTCTGCATATGCACATTCTAAAATCACAAGTCACCTCATTTGTGTTTCTTCTGGCAAAGATTCCACAATCGTATATATAAGGGTGCACATAAGGCCTTCAGAAAGGTCCTCCATTCCCTGTCTTTATCTTAGAACTTGTCTGCATCCACAGGTAAGAGGAGGCCATAGTGCCCTAAAATATTACTCCATCTTGCTTCACGATGAATTGAACTTCTTGGATAAATTTGCTCTGATTGAAAATCTTTAAGAATCCTCTGAAGTAAAATGTCTGTGATGATTGGAGTTAAAAATCTTTGGACAGTGAAAAAACTTAGAGCCCAAGGAGTGTAACTGGATGTGTGTATATGTTTGTGCATGTGTATATTGTCTCTGCCCCTTTAAGAACTGAAGATTGTTGGCCAGGTGCTGCCAAGGTTATTTGAAGCATGAATCTGAATTCATGCTTCAATGCAGCCAGTTATGAAGCAGCACTTATAATGGGTGTTCTCTTATTTGGTTTTCACTGGTTTGCATTCCTTGAGGTGGCTTTCATTCAAGTTAAATAGCTGGTGCCAGACTGTTCTGAATAGTAAGAGAGATCCAGAAACTTTAACCATTTCATCAATAGTCAGTCAGTAGACAAGGCCATCCAGAGCCAGATTTTACAGTTATCGTAGCCACGATCTCTGTGCCCAGAGATAGTGACTGTCTGGGGAAGGGATGAGAGACTTCAGGCTAGGGTTTGTCAATCTCTTTACCTATTGAATATTCTTGAGACCTGTTGCTATCTGAAAATAAATCAGTGAGGCAGAAAAAACTAAACAGTGCTGGTAAACAGGGCACATTCAGATTCTCCCTTCAGATAAGCTCCTGATAGCCTAGAAGACACATAGACTCACAAAAGGCTATGCAGAAAAAAAGACATCTGTAAACAAGTAGAAAAAACTAATTTTTCTAGTATACTGTCAGCATTCAGCTCTTGCAGTGCTTATGAAAGGGTAGAGAGGCTCTCCTTAAGTCCAAGTCTTTCTGACCTGATGGACCTGCTACATTATTTGTCGTCATGCCAAACTCTCTCTGTCAGAAAGCTCCTTAACGGACCCAGTTTATGAAGAGAACATGACTATACAATCCAGCACTGAATTTTCCTACAGTAGATATTTCACCCACAGTGGCTGCTTTGCGTTTGCTATGACCAGTTCCAGATCTTTCTTGAGGCTTGATCTACTTCAAGCAAAGGTTTGTGAGTTATTAGTATGATAGTCTCCTGTCTTTAGAGTAGTTTGTGAATAGTAGAACTAAACACTAAAAATCAATACGGGCATATTGAATTTTTGAATGCAACTCAACATGTAAAGTGTCAAAACTCAATGTCATCTATGGAAAGAATCTCATCTGTTGACAGAGACTTGCCACTTAATCTGAATGTATGCATTTTTCCCCTTCCTACTCTTCCCCAAATTTCTTACAGATTCATTCAGGTCTTTGCAGTCCAGAAGAATTCCCATCCATGGATCCTACACAGGAATTTATATTTCCTCCTGAACTAATGGTAGGCCTTACTGACGTTTGTTATTATGCAGGCGTGAGTTTCTGCAGATGTTGAAAACTTGAAGTTTTTGTTAAGTTGAAAGATCTATCCTCAGATAAACAGAAAAGATCGATTTTAGACAAACATAATGAAGCATCTTAATGTGGATTATCTATATGTTGTCATTACTACAAATAGCTGGTATTTTCAAAAAAGAAATTGTTTCTCCAGAACCAAAACTGTGTTTCCAGACTTCTTCCAAGAGAACTCTTTAATTGGAACCATTTTATTTTGGACCGGCCTTTTCTGTGGAATATAATATTTTCCTTGAAAGTTCCCAAATGTGCTTCTCCATCTTTCCTGTCTTGTAATTCTCTGTTGGATTCAAGTGACCAGCGGATCCATTGTTTCCTTCCACCTGGTGCATAGATGCTGGCAACCTGAGACTGGGCTTACATGTGGGAAATGCTGCAGGAGGGCAAAGGGCTTGAAGAGGAAATAAGAGGGATTATTGAAGTAGTCATTGGAGAGTCACAGAAGGACAGATGGAAACTTGAAAGGAGGCGGTAGAAAGTGACCAGGATCTGCAGAGAAAGGCATGAGGAAAGTGATATGAAAATGGTAGTGCAGGATTTACCCAGACCAGGCTAAATAGACCCCAAGCAGGCAGGTCCAGCCTGGTTTTTTAATCCGCTCATGTTTCAACAGCTTCTTACGAAATTCCTTGTTTGCGCTCCTTTTGCAAATATTTGTGGCACTTCTTGCTGCTATTACACAACCACCTACCTCAGAAGGCAGAAAAGTTCACTTGAATTCAGGGAAAGTATGGCATGATTCTTTAATTTCTTATTGCATTACAGAACACTATTTGCTGCTTTATAAACATTGGTCACAACTTACAGGTTCCTTCTTTAATGCTTGCTCTTCAAGACCAGAACATGCATAGTCAGGCTTAAGCTCCTTTATGAAATTGTGAAGTGGAAGGCAGGTTTGTCTTTCTGCTACTTGACCTGCCTTTGAGAGACTCATGTTTTAAGAATGCAGCTATTACATGGCTGTTTTGCAACTTTTATACTTGCATTGGTGATCTTGGCTAAACTGCTGGTCAGTCAGAAAGAAAGCACTGTCATCTGCTCTACATGTTCAGACTGAGCTGTCAGGAGGAGTGAACTTTTCCAGGCTACACAAGGTTTTTAACATGATCTTGATTTATTATGCTGAACTTGTTCGAGTCCCATTGGAATCTGTTTAAAGCTATCAGTAGATTTAAACAGGTTTGGCATCAGGCTCCATGTTGAGAAATTAGACCTGCTTGATTATGCTTTAAGTGTCTGGAGTACTGAAATAAAGCATGTGAAATGCAGCTGTGAAGATATCTAGGCAGTAATATTTAGTAACAAATTCTTCTCTGGCAGGAAGGATGCCCACACCACTAAGATTATGACTGGTTCCACAGACACATAGCTCCTTTTTCGTCTTTCAGGCATGTCCCTTACTTAAAAGGCCAGTCCATAGTTGCAGCAGTTCTCTGGCTTGTCCACTGGTCTGTTCATTGCATTGTCTGCAAAGGCAGGTGTTTCTCAGTGATGGCTTTTGCGTTTTTTTTGAAATCATGATTCCATATGGCACTTGTCAAGTATGAAAATAATGTATATGGTATTCTCAGGGGAAAATAAGGATGTGTTTACTTTTGTAAGAGAGGAGATGCCTGAAAAACACTTTGATTAAATAAAAATGTAAATACTAATCAACCATCCCAAGGACATAGTAATTCTCAAAAGATTGGACCTTGCAGACAAATTGGAAGTAGGTAGTTTAATTTTAAAAAGACATTTTACATACTGGAGAAATTATATTGGGTTTAGTAAAGTGAATACAACACACTCAGCAAATGGGGATGCAGTGATCTCCCTGACTAAGAGAATAGACTTCTTACATTCTATCACATATGCAGTGAGATTTTGGCATCCTCATTTCCCACAAAGTCCAGTCGTATTGCTTTATTGTTTATATCATATACAAAGGGAGTCTTTCAGGATCATCAGAGCAGGAGAAAGGAAAAAGTAAGACTAATTGTCTCCTACTGCTCATTTAGTCTGTCTCTTACCAAATCGTTTAGTTTATTCTTATCTCATTTTCTTGAGTAATAATACAGTTATGATAAAAGCTCAGAATTGTACAGCACTACAGAAACCTCAGGTGAAAAGCCTCATTAATGTCTGACTGTTTATCATGACACAATGTCCTACTTAGCAATATGGTGGTTTATATTAATATTAGTCAAAATTACCAAATCTTTGTCATTTCCATGACAGAGAATGGCTGAAGAGCAGCAAAAAACAACTTTGGTTTTCCATGGCAAGAGGACAACATTGATTTCTCCCACTAGCCTGAAGGAGCTTCTGGAGCTGAAAGCCAAGTATCCAAAGGCGCCGCTGGTTGTGGGGAACACCAGTGTGGGTATGGAAGGATAAAAGATCTTTTTACCCAGGGATTACATTATGCAGTAGACACATAATCTTGCATTTTATCTTCTGGGACCCTAAAAAGGGGTTTGTTTAGTAATACGCTCCCATGGTGCAGTACTTGGCAAAGTGTCAAAATGGCAAACATCTAAAAACTTCAGGTTCTTCCACATGAATGAAAAGCTTTCTGTTGCCATCAGATCAGCCTCCAAAAGCAGCCGCTGCACAGTAAAGAGGACTACCATAGAAAGCCTGAGGTTTACAAGAAAAGAGGTCATGAGATAATCTAGTTACTAGATGTATAAATTAGTTTGAGATTAGTTTTGTTAAAAGATTGCGCAAGAGGAAAAAGGAAGCACAAAAATTATGTAGCTCTTAGGAAAAGGTGGAGTGAGTAGTTAGAAACATGATGAAGCAGCTGTGAAATTGTGTAAAACTCTGAGATGAGAGGTGAAATATGAGTGCAGTATAGGAAAGGACCAGAAACCAGTTCAGAGGAGAAAGAAGCAAGAGTCAGGAATGAGAATATTGGATTTAGGACTTCAGATCACCCTTTAGCCTGAAAGAAGCAAATTAAGTGAGCCTTGTAAAAGCAGTAAAATGTGATATTCAAGATACTGCACAACAAAAAATGTAAGACTTTGAACTACTTGGTAACAGTGGTTTTGAAGTTTTCAGTCTCTGTGTCAAAGAATATGGTTAATTCTTAAACAGATCTCTAATTATACTATCATGCTTTGCCTTTTAGGACTCAAAAAAAATCACCATGGTAGCTATCATCCAGTCATTCTCCATCCCGTTAGGATTCCAGAAATGCATGTTGTGAGTAGCACGAATAATGGTAAGTCTGCAGGTTACCTCTGCTGATGGTACAAGCAGTGATGACTGAATGAACTTGGGTTTTGTATTTTGACACCAGAAGCAGTTAGAACTATTGACTTTCATTCATGTTGAATGTTTTGATTTTTTTTTCGCTAAGACTTTTAACCAACATGTCAGCTCACCTGTGATCTGGACATGATGGATGGTGACAAACAGTTTATGAAACTGTTCTGCAAGAATGTATTTGTTCAAATCTCAAATTTCTGTAGACATCAAGCATAGGGGAAGACCCGAAGTCAGCCTTCTCTGTTTTGTGTTTTCACCAGTCAACTTTTTATCACAACCATTGGTCTGACAAAGTCCATACAGCATTGATTAGGCTAGAGCTAGATTTTCAATGCAAAACATTCAGGCATAAATTTCCAATTAAAAAACCACAAGATTTTCTTCAGAGAGGCTGACCTGGGTTCTCAGCTATTAGAAATTATCACAGATGCACTG
Organism: Forpus xanthops; assembly: GCA_032466535.1. NCBI lineage: Eukaryota > Metazoa > Chordata > Aves > Psittaciformes > Psittacidae > Forpus > Forpus xanthops. The sequence continues at coordinate 6,230 of JASSUY010049273.1, forward strand.
ACATCATGTGGGCTGTACTAATGTCCATTGGTTGAGAATCCAATCTGATAGGTGCATCAACTCCATGAGTGGAGGCATTACAGCTGTAGCAAAAGAATGAACGCAGCGTATTCCCCATGGGAAATCAAGCTGACATTTTGATACAGTTTCTCTCCTTATGTTCTCCTGGCTCCATGATTCACAACAATTACTGAATTATAAATATTTTCAAGTTACTACACTAATATCAGTGCAACTCTGCATTTAAGTAGGTCCATCAATAAAAGACTACTCTGGAACATGGCCCCTTTGTTCAGAAAAAAAGCCACTACGCAACACTTGAAGACTTCTCTGCAGGCTTACTTCAGTGTTGACTGAAGTCCATAGTAGTGACTTCTCTGCTACTACTGGAAGTGTGATCAAATGTTTGCAGCTTAGTCTTGGAAGATTAGGACAAGTCAGTCATCCTTCATCTTAGTGAGCAAACTGGTGTTCGTTTCTTTGGGAATACACAGCACAGAAAAGGGATGTGCATTGCTGTGTGCACATATGCAGTGTATATTCTTCAGGTATGTGTTTATACTAGGAACCATCACTAAATAACCAAATAATATTTGCATTTCTTATTGCATGTAATATAAAACACATTTTGCTACTGTTTTTCTTTTTCATCCTGCTGACAAAAATCGGTGTACAAAATCAAATCTTTAAAGGTCTTATCAGCTATATATTGCATTTATATTGTGGCCCTATGATTTCACTGTTTAAGCGCATTCCATTTCAGGGCTAGTAATAGGAGCTGCCTGCTGCTTGGCCCAGCTCAGAGACATCCTGATGGAGGCAGTTGCAAAACTTCCACAGGAGAAAACAAAAGTCTACCGAGCTCTCTTGCAACACCTGAGAACTCTAGCTGGAGAACAGATCAGGAGCATGGCAGTATGTATTCAGCACTGACAGTAAATAAATCAACACTACAGACATGTATGTGTGAATGCCTTACATATACATGGAGAAAATCTGTGTGAGGGTGGGATCATGCCTCATAAGGCTAAGTAGTTAAAAATATCACAAAAGTTGTATGAAATAACTGGGAGACCTATGTTAGTATATCAGGTTCAAATATCCAGAGAACGGTAACCAAAGAAACTCCTGCTATTCGTGCTCACTGGTTGAGCAGAGAACTGGAAGAGGTGAGCAAGGAAAAGTGGGTTTCTCTTATAAGGTACTATACACCAGTCATACTTTAGCTTGACTAGCAACACATAGCTGTTTATCCATGATATATTAAGCATCTCTGATCTTGTCCCTGATTTTCTGTTAAAATTTCCTTCTCTCAATACCTTATATTTCTTCCTCCCACTAAGGGAGTGGCCATCTCTTTGGGGGGCAGTGGGCAGAAAAGTAAATCTGGTCTCTCTCAACAGAGATGGTATGAGAAAGGACTTTTGAAGGAAACACTAAAATCAAAACAAATACAAGTTCTTCCAACAGACCGTTAAGTGAATAAAATGGGATTACGATACAGATCCCTGTTACATGAGAAAAGGGCAAGCCTAAAAATAATCTATTTTTTGTTAAAGTCTTTAGGAGGACACATTGTAAGCAGGGAATCAACATGGGACTTGAACCCAATCTTATCAGCTGGCAAATCTGTCCTCAACTTGGCATCAGAAGGTAAGCTTTGGATGCCCTGCCAAATACCTTTGCCAGATGGGCAGAACACTGCAACAGAGAATATGGATATAGGTAACAATTTTCAAATAAAACACTACTGTGCATCTCCTTGATGAATTAGAATGGTATGTGTTGCTGAATAAACAACATTATCTTGGTATTTGCCAGTCATTTTAACTGGCAAAAAGTGTCTGCCAGCAGGAAACAGTCTTTCTGTTTCACAAGACAAAAGGAAACATCTAGCAATCTCATGAAATCAAGGTGAACAGGCCTGACAGGTAGAAAAGTCTCCTTGCTGCACTGCCTCTGGCTATATTGCTCCGTTTATCGGACAGGTTAGCTTTATCTTGCAACTCCACTACTGTTTGCTTTTATTGCTTATGTCTCTCTCATTTTAAGAAAGCCTTTGTTTCACTCTCTGGGGTAATGCACCTAGAAATTTCTCCTGAAGTCACTGGTACTTTTGTGCATATGTGTGTGCATGTATATTCATGGGCATCATATCTAAATAACACTTCAGTAATCAAGACCAAGCAAGTCCCATCCATGTCACATAGAATCTGTGGGTACTTTGGAAAATCTTGGCAACAGTTTCTACCATCTTTGAATAATACAGGGCTAATTCTCCATCTCAGTACACTGCTTGATAATTTCTTAAAAGCTTATTATGCTTTAATGATCTAAAAGCTTTTGAGCAGAAACAGGATAGCCATATTTGAATTTAAATCACTAATTTTCTGAATATTATTGTATTTGTAAGATATACATTTTCTCATATTTTATGTTTGATGTGGACCTTTAGCATTCATATAGGGAAATGTGTGGCACTTAACTTGTATCGTAAGATTAGCCCTTCCTCTCAAAGGCTAGATCCTGAATGGAATGGACTCTACTAAGGCCATATTGCCCTTAATATATTCTTTTGCACAGATTCAATGAAATTTGAATCTGCAATGCAGAAATGTTTCCTTTCTGCTTGGCATTCAGTAACAGACTGCAGTTTTCTCCAACAGATGGTGAAAGACAGATTCTTTTAAATGATCAGTTTCTTGCTGGCTGTGAGAATGCAGACATAAAGGCCAAGGAAGTCATTGTTTCTGTTCTCATCCCATACTCTCTAAAGGTAAGACCCTGATGTTTCAGAGGTTTCATTCAGGTTCCACTGTAGTTACTAGGAATATTTTCATTATTTTCAGAAGGCATTGAAAAAGCAGGTTACTGCTGCTTTGGAAGTAGTTAAGAAAGTTATGGCATTTTTCCATCACCTCTTCCACTTCTACTTCTTTGAGCCTCTTACTGTTTTTTCTCTGTCCTTAAATGAGCACTTGTGCCCCTCCAGACACAGAAATTTGGGCTGCCTGAATATTTTGAGGAAAAGTGCCATATTGTCACACAGTTTTCAGCAACAATGCTCATTTCTGGCCTGTTCTCACTAACTAATTAGCAATTTACACTGAAGAGTCCTGAGCTGTCCTTGCAACTACTGGCAAAATAAGGTCCTAATTACTATGACCAAAGGTGGCAGTATGTGGTTTTAGGGTGCTAGGGGCAGAAGAAAAGGTGTCATTGTTACTATGTTCTGAGATACTGCTCTAGTGGATGTGAGGAGCAAGTAGAGGAAGATCAAGCTACGAGCTGGTGTGTTGTGATTGAAGTCAGTGAGGGAGTGACCACAGGAGCTTGACATCAGAGGATCTGTCCCCAGAGTAGCTGTCTACTGCAATCCCACATACTGAACCTAGGTGGCCTCGTGCTGGAAGAGTGCTTCCGTCTATGGCAGCAATGGCAGGTTTCCCATGAAAAACGAGATTCCTATGAGCTCAAAGCCTACAAAAGCATAATCTTTTGCTGGCAGCAGCAACAGTGCTTCTGCTGCCCCGAAACTTTGAGGCTTAGTGGTGATTTGAGAGACAAACAGCCTAGAAGAGAAAATTAAGGAGAAATTCACTCCACAAAGTAAAAGTAAAAGAAATACCAACTTGCTTTGTCCAATGACAAGTTGTGCCACAGAACAAAGGCTATCACAGGGGGTATTTCAGAGTCTTACCTTTCAGAGAGACAGTTGCATCAAAGAACAGCAGAGATGGACACAACAAAATGGACAGAAGAAAACAGCACTGCTAGCAAACTCAAAATGTCACTTCAAAGAGCAGGAAAATTATCAGCTAGCCTTCTCATGGAATAACATACGAGGTTAAGCAGCCTCACCAGGGGAAATTAACATTGTTTCGGGGAGAGGCTGCTTCTGCCACTCACTTTTGTGCTGAATCTCCTTCTTGATAAATTGCTGACACAATGAAAAGGCGCATGCACACTTTTTTGCAGGACTTGTCAACAGAAAGTGCAGCTGGAACTCTGGCTCTCAGTTTTCCCTCTTATTCCTGTCAGCTGCTGGCTTTTCCTTTTGGGTAGCTTGATATGAACGGTACTTCAGTGAAGCAATCTAAATCCTGTTGAAAGGTTATTCCATCTCTGACAAGACCCACTGTAAAACATGTAATCCTGGGTTTTACATTTGTCACGAGACTATCACAAACTCATAATTACAGATCTTATCTGCTAACCCCTGCTTTAAAAGTTTTGTTGCAGTCTGAATCTGAAGTTTCTTTCTGGGGCTGCAGTTCTTCAAAGGTCTCATCTGTGCCTGATCATGAAAGAAATTGCTATTATTTTTTCTTATATGTGAGTTTGTCCCCAGAACAAAACATTTCTGGCAGTAGAAAACCCAGCTGCTTCTAGTGCCTCCCTCAGTAGATATCATTACCGTAGCATAAAATGTAAAATCTCTGGAATTTAAAATCTTCACAAAGTAAGGCTCCTTAGCACAGTGGGGCCTCCATGTCCTGGAGGAGAACCACAATTTTCTAAGCCAGAATGTCAAAGAACATATCAGCCACGTATGAAGTGGTTTAAACCAGGACTGCTCTTCCAGCACTCTGAAGTCATTAAACCACTGATAACATTTAAAATTTGGCATGTTCTCATACATGTAGATAACCTCAAATAATGTCCCCTCTTAGTGTGTTTGTCTGTGATTAGCTTAATACTTCAAGACAAATCAAAAGGTTACCTGAACCAGTAATTGAATCAAGTGTTCTTTAAAAATGTTGCTTTATTTGGACAGTGCTAAAAGTCAGAATATAAGGAATAGTAGTTTTGTTTTCTTTCAGTCAGTTTCTGTCATTGATGGAATTTTTCTTTCTTTCATTTTCCCCATTAGGATGAGTTTATTTCAGCCTTCAGGCAGGCTGAAAGTCAGAAAAATGCTTTTTCCATAGTGAATTCTGGAATGAGAGTCCTCTTCAATCCAGGCACAGATACCATTGTAGATCTGAGTATTTTGTATGGAGGCATTGGCTCAACCACGATCGGTGCAAGCAAGTCCTGCAAGAAGCTCATAGGAAGGTATTGGTTATTGTAATGCATTTAAGCAAAGTGCAGGAGTTGTGGTGTGATGCATGGGGTCTAATTCTGCCAACGGAGATCCCATCATAGACTCTCACAATCTGTATTTGACCTGTCCTCCCTAACAATAGATTATTTCTTGATATAACTTCTGCTGATTCACTTATAGCTTCTCACATATTTCACAATAGCTGTAACTGTGTAACTTTGAAGTGTGTGTTCATGTTAGTCTGTTTTTCTACCAGACAATGGAACGATCAGATACTGAATGAAGCTTGCAGACTGGTGCTGGAGGAAATTGTTCTTCCTCCATCAGCTCAGGGTGGAAAAGTAGAATATAGAAGAACTCTGCTTGTCAGCTTCCTTTTCAGATTTTACCTGGAAGTGTTACATGGTTTATGTCAGATGGTAAGGATTGGACAAAAATTGCATACTCACATCAGCATACAGGCTGCAGGAAAACCCTGCTTTTTTTAAAGATTAAGGGATGTGAGAGGAAAGGGTAAAGGTGCTAATGCTTTACTTCAAAATATGTGAGGGGAAAACTGTTTTAGAAATAAGGGGCTGCCGACACTGCTCTGACCTTCCTTTCAGTATCCCTTCAGGTATGCTGAGCTTTCACAGGAGACGATGAGTGCTTTGGGATTGCTACAAAGTGGTGTTCCCCAGGGTGTCCAAATCTATCAGGTGAGGTGTGTTTGTAGCTGGAACTGCCACAAACCCTATATTTTAATGAGTATTTTGCCCTTCTATGTTTTCATTCCAAAGCCTTCATTACTAATTCTAACGTGAAGCTGCTGAAACATTTGACTCTGTGAGAAATCTTTAATATTTTTATAGATTTCCTGTCTTTCAGGGTGCAGCTGCGCTTATTGCTCTCAAGGGGTTCTGCAGTATCAGGCTGTCCTGGCAGAGCTGGAACAAGAGCACAGGTTCCAGCTGTGCAAGAGCTCAGGAGAATTTAGTTAAACTGTCCAGTGGGCCTCAGTACAAATGGGATAACATACTGCAGCCTCTCTGTGACTGCTTCAGCCTTATAGAGATGCAGAGGGGAGTCTCTTCATGAGGGACTGTACTGAGAGGACAAGGGGTAACAGGTTCAAACTTAAACAGGGAAAGTTTAGATTGGATCT
>JASSUY010049273.1:12520-29742 GCA_032466535.1 Forpus xanthops
TGCCCCTGGCAGGGGGGTTGGAACTAGATGATCTTAAGGTCCTTTCCAACCCTAACTATTCTATGATTCTATGAAAAGCCACAGGATGAAAGGTGGTTGTGAAAAAGTTTTTCAGTAGAAGATTTTTATTTCAAAAAAGGTTTATTTTTCATCAGGAATTTTCAACTGTTTTTTTTTTTTTTCTAGTTGCAAAATTGAAAAACTTTAAAATAAATTTTTTCTTATCAGTTTTCCACCAAAAAATTTTAAGGATCAGCCAAAAAAATTGTCTATTTTCCTTTAAGAAATTCAGTAAAATACCAAACAAAACATAACTGTTGGAAGATTTTCAGGATCCCTGATAATCGTTCACATTAACTTGAAACAGACTACCAGCAATTCAACAACAGAGAGCACCAAAGCTGTGTTATTATTAAGTGTGTCTAAAGTTCTTTCAATTCCAGGCTGTCTTTGAATTTAACTAGCAAAAATATGGGTTAAACCATTTTTTAGTCTTGTCAATGCTGGCCAGAATATTAATTTACCTGTCTCTTAAGGAAGATAGGCAAGAAGGAATTAGAGTGATCACTGAATATAATTCTGATTTCAGATATGTTTTCTCCAAAGCAAACAATGTGAAATATGGTTGTTTGAAGCGGTGGTGATGCTAAGGTTTGTCAAAGTGTGTCTTGCACAAGAATGCTATCAGAAGCAGTATGGACCCAGCAGACAGACTAGCTGTAAGATCTAGAAGATTTTAGTTCACCTTTGTGAGCTACAGTTCCACTGCATGAACTAGTAATTTTGTCCCTTTTACCATTGTTTTTCTCAGTTTTCCCCCTATTTATTTGGTGCAATATTTCTGCAGAAGAGACTGCCATTACTAGAGATGTGAATGGTATCTAATGCAGTATATTTCTCAAACCTCTGTCAGGGCACTGTGGCATATTCAACATAACACAAATTCTAAAACTGGAATTAGCCCTTTGTAATGTGTCCCACAAATATTGTCATGAATTCTAGATGGTTTCCACATAGATTTTATTATCACATAATATGCTCAGAAGATGTTTGAGTAAATTCCTGTTCTGGCTTGCAGATAATATGTTCCTATTCTGTAGGATGTTGACCCAGGACAGTCTCCACAAGATCCTGTGGGCCGTCCCATCATGCACCAATCTGGTATTAAGCATGCCACTGGTGAAGCAGTTTACATTGATGACATTCGTCCAGTGGATGGAGAACTTTCACTGGCTGTGGTCACCAGTATTAAAGCCCATGCAAAGATTATGTAAGTTAGAAAAAACTATAAGCAGGTAAGCAAGTGCTTTCTACTCTTATTGTGTGATATGACAGTACTATGACTTATGTATTAAAAATGAGGTAAGGATTTCTTTGCTGTGAGCTTTAAATAGTGTTAGATGTAGACAGGAGAGTCCATATTAATGTGTTCATTCCTTATAGTACAAAAAATGTAGAAAGAAAATATATTCTTACATTTTGTTTATACTGGAGGTAGAATTTGAAGAGCTGTTCTATGCTATGCATACACAGATGCCTTCCGTTCATTTTTTCTCAACACATTAATCAAGACTTTTACACTTTTTTCTCTATGTAGAGGTCTGTGGTGAGAATACCAAGTGGATTATGTTTCTCTCCTGAAGTTCACTGAATTACTTTAACTAGACATAATTGCACCATGTACTGTACTCATTTATGTGCATGTTCTACTTTCTAGATCAATTGATGCATCAGAAGCCCTTCAGGTGCCAGGAGTGGTTGATGTTGTGACAGCAAGAGATATTCCAGGGGAAAATGGCAAGGATGAGCAAGCATATGCAGAAGATAAGGTATTTCTTGCTTCTGGAGGAGTGTCTGGACCTTTTGCTTTAGTTATTTACAAAAAAAGAAAAGTAAGTTTACAAGTGTCATCTTATTGCAATGAAATGAAATGAAATACAAGAACTATTAATGCAGTGCCAGCCAGACTGGGCTGAACAGAATTAGCATTCACCAGTGAGAAAGAAAGGAAAAGCTCCCTTAAATAATTTGGGATTTAAATAAGCCAGCCATGATACTTAAGGGCTGATAAACAAATTATTGTAATGAATTCTGAGAAACTATGTAACAGCCATAGCATTTGAGACTATTTCAAAGATGAAACAAATAAAATAAGAATTGCCTAGCTAGAACAAATATGAAATTAATTGCCAGATTAAACACTAAAACATAGCAATGGGAGACAACACTGTTTCTTTTTGTTGAGCATTAACAGAGCTAAGAAATTTGTAGGATCTGTAGAGCCAGTGTGACTATACGGAATGTCCCAGGCCTCAGGCTGTATCCATCACAAGTGACACTGTTGCAAGGTATTTGCAAAGGGACAGGAATAATTCCTAAAGCATTGCTTTTACATCCCTAGCCCTTCTTGTATGGGTTTCATTAATTTCTGAGTACAGGCAAGGAAAAGTAGTCAGTGCCAGACAGGATGTTACTTGGCACAGTATCTGGCCAAGGATGAACACAGGGGAAATGATCATGGCTACTAATGTCTCCAGGATTCCCAATGCTGAAAATGTTGAAGCAGATGAAAGATGCTATTAGACTTCTCATCTAATGAAGATTAAAGTCTGCACTGAGATAGTATTCTTAGAGAAACAGAATATAAAAGTGGCATTTGAGCAGAATCTATTTCCACATAACGCTCTCTGTACTGGAACTTAACCACTCTGGTTTTTAACATGGGTAATACATTGGTGTGTTGCAGGTGATTTGTGTTGGTCAGATAATCTGTGCTGTGGTCGCAGAGTCACTGGCTCAGGCGAAGTGTGGGGCTGAGAAAGTGAAGATAGTGTACGAAGATCTGAAGCCAGTTCTGACCATTGAGGTAACAATCTATCTCCTCTTCTGTGTTTGATAAAGGTCTTAAGTTACCCCACTAGCTGTTTACCTCCTTACACAGAACTTTGCCATCCTTAGGAGTTTTCTTTTTTTTTCTTCTATTTTGGTATGAGATATGACTTTATAGGTTCTGAAGTGCTAAAAGTTTATAAATTGAGTCCAAAGTTTTGATTTTGGAAACACAAAAAATTTCTTACTAGGTTCTTGTTCATCCAGTATATTGGAGACCTGTCTTTTTAGATCTAGAACAACATTGCTAAAGAATATTCAGAAAGTTTTAAGTGAGCAATTCCATGCCTCCAGGAGCCAAATTCCCAGCAGGAATAGGTGAGTACAGAACTAAATTTGAGATATTACATTTGCAGAAGTTCTAGAATCACACATCCTCCACCCAAGTTCTGAAAATTGTCAAGTCTGGCAGGTTTTCAGTAGGAAGCAGGCTGATTCTCAAATATTTTCAACAACTCTGTATTCCATTAACAGGTGTTTAGTATTTCTAATCTGGGGGAAGAAGAGAATTATATGAACTACAAAAAAATAAACAGAAGCTTTCTGATGGTGGAATGACTCTTCTGGTCTTTCTAATACTTAGTCACAACTGCTTGTCTATCTGAAAAAGGATGATATGAAAGATTGTGCTATATAAAAATCATATGACTTTCTGATTTACAATTAACATTCTGGATGTTTTTTCTCTTGTTGCAGGATGCAATAAACCACAATTCATACATTACTGAAGAAAGGAAAATAGAAAAAGGAGATATCGAGAAAGGATTCAAATCTGCTGATAAAATCATAGAAGGTAGTTCATATATGTAGTGCATCAGGCAAGGGAAGGACAGCTATACTAGTCCCAAATCTATTTCCAGCTGGTTGCTGGAAAAAATAAAACAAACAAAAAACCCTCTGTGATTGATTTTTTCCCATACACTGGAAATGGAGATAAAATGTTCACATTTAAATGAAGTTTACTAACACCTGCTAGCTCACATTGACTAAACGTTATAGCTAAATAAGGCTTTGTTTATGGGTGTCGGCTAATTTAACTTATCCCATTTTAAACTGACTGCTTGATTTAGGGGCAATCCCAGAAACAAGGGTATCAGAGTAAGCTCCTACAGTCAACAATTTTACCATCTTCAAATAGCAAATGTGATCCAGTTGTCCCAGAATATACTCTCTGCATAAGTACCAGACCTGTGTTTAAGAAATATCAATGAAGAATATTCCAGATCTCCTGTTGTACTTAGTTCTAGAATTGTTCTGTCCTTATAATGCATTTTTCCTAATAAGTAGTCTGCATCTCTCTTCCTGCAAACTGTAAAGGTTCATCCTCTAAAGAGGGTCCTCACAGAGTCCTTATATTTTTCCCATAGATCACATCTGCTAACCTTTACCATTGTCACTGCTCACTTCTCCATTATCTGTAATTTCACTATATCTGACTTCACTATGGTGATATTTCAGATTAGGTTTCATCAATGCTAAGTGGTGTCTCCCAGAAATTCCATGTAACATTAGTATCACAGGATAAGATTAGGGCTGTTGTGGTGTTACCAACTGGATATACAGTCAAATTGTGCTGCTCTGTAATCCCTACTTTAGATCTTGTTCAATAGTGCTATGTGAAGTTCTGGCACTCAACCCATAGTGAACTTCATGGCATTGACTTCAGGCCATTTTCCAGTGTAGAAAAACCATTTTCAAGTCTCTGTCCTTTAAATTGCTTGCATTCCTTTCCAGTTTGATATTATTTGTAGTTTAGTTATTAGTTATTAAAGCAGCCATGGGGTAATATTAGTCCCAGGAATGATTCTTATATGATTCTGTGTGCATCTTCTTTGCAAATGGATAGTTAGTCCTGCAAACTCTTTTCTGAGTGCAGTTTTCAACCAGTGGTATTCCTGATTTTATTTGGACTGTATTTCTAGATTTGTTTATAAGAGTAGTCTGCGGGACAGTGTAAAATACTTACTAAAATTAAGGTATATGATACCTAAATCTGTCTCTCTTAACATTGCCTTGGGCAGTTTTCATACTTCCCCTAATTCTCTTTTTCTAACACTTGAATGCAGTTCTGAGATTTGTTAGTGAGCGCCTTATAAATACTTAGACAACTCATGTGTCCTGTTCATGTCCTTTTCCAGTTGTCCTCTCATGGCATGTATTATCACTCCCACTTTCTGCTATTATTATTCCCTAAATTTCTGCAGCTGGGTTTTTCTCTTCACTGAATACTAACTACAAATGAATTAACATCTCCGCGATCACAGGAGGGAATGTAGCAGACCCTCCTGCTCCTTTGTCTTTTCCAACATCAATTCTGTCATGTCTGAAAGAATGATCAGATTTATCTCAGTTCTTGGAGACCTTTCAGCATGAAGACTCTGCATTCTCCTCCGTCATTTTTTTCCAGTGCTTCACCAATCCTGTCAGTAGAAGGACTATCCTCATTGCTAACAATTTGCTGCAATGTAAGTAGTACTGTGCTTCTTGTTCTCTTTACTGTGAGTGCAAAGCACAGACTGTACTTTTCCTCTTTGCAGGATTGATTTGAAGATTCATGCCTTCCTTCACTTTTTTGGGATGAGCCCCTTCAGTTCTGTCTCCTCTGCTCTCCTTTGGACTTTCTCCAGCTGTTCCCATCACGTGTCGTGTCACCCTCTAGTGGCTTCAGTTCTGATTCTTACTACTTCTCCATGAACAAGTGTTTCAGGAATAACTACTAGGGAAATACTGTCAGACCAAAGGATGGCATAAAGTTAAGGTTACACAGAAAATTTACAGAATTAGCTTTAACACTGTGCTGACAGATTTCTCTCTCTCTGAGGAAAATGGTACAGAAGTGTTGCATAGAAATAGGTAGAAAAAATGTAGCAAGAGAAGGGCATACAGATGGAAAGAAAGTAAGAAAGAAAGATAAAAGCTATATTTTCCTTCACAGCATGATTCAGAAGAAGACATTATAATCCTGTTGTAGTAGATGTAACCTCTTAAAGAATTAAAAAGCACAAAGTATTAAATCGATACTGATCTTCTCAGGGGTGGGGGTCAGGGAAAGCTGTACAGGGATTAGATGATTGAATATTTTCCTCTTTATTTATTATTTTCTGTTTATTAAGAGGAAAATATTCAATCACCCAATCCTTAGGTTTAAACCTAATGTAGAAATAAATTAAAACAAACAAACATGCAGAACACAGAACAAAGCAAAACAAACTACAAAAAAGCTCAACTATTTTTCTCCATTTTTCTTCTGTGACAATTTTGTTCCATGCCATATATACATATATGTATATGGGCAGAGACAGATTTCTGAAGCTCATTTGAAACCAAGCTTTGATTTTCCTATAATTCCTATACCTAACAGGTGAATTGCACACAGGAGGACAGGAACATTTCTACCTGGAAACAAATAGTGTGCTTGTTATTCCAAGGGTGGAGGATAAAGAAATGGATGTGTATGTGTCAAGCCAGCATGTAACAGATGTACAGGTAAAGCAAAATATTAATGACACTTGTTTCTTACCTTCTTAAATAACCTCAAAGCTCAACTATATGGCCAGCTCTTATGATCTTCCCAATTTAGATTAATTAATTTTGATCTTTTATGAAAATAAATGGCCTGACTACTGATGATGAAGCTAGATGGAACTAGCTTCCTGCACAAGCAGGTGTTGTGCTATCTGTATTATCCAATGCAGTGCAGACACAAATGAGCTGTATTATTATGGGATGAACAAAGGATATCTTGGATAGTTAATATGGCTGTAGTTTTCTCTTTGAAAAAAAAGGCTAATTCTGTCTTAGATATATTGACCAAATCCTCCTAAAATCAGTGAGAACCTTCAGTGCAATCCTGGTCGATCACATTTTGGCAGCAGTAAGTGTCTTCACCTTTAGAAAGAGTACTCAGGCAAGTTGCATAGCTCGTATGAGTAGTTACATTGATGATGATGGGGTTATAATTATGTGTAAATAATAATAAATGAATAAATAATAGCAACATTCAAATCATATGAAGTTAAGGGAAAAAAAAAGATTAATAGGTCCTAGCTAACATCAGAATTGGATTGTAGGCCTGTAGAAAATAATAGCTTCAAAGAATGAATGTTAATTTCTACATGTTTCACTCTGGTCCATTCAGCTTAGTATTTTAGTGGATGCTTTCTCTCCAGCTACAAATGAAACTTTGCAGTTCTAGAGATTATCATATCTGGCATTAGATAGTCAAATTAGTTTATGGACCTATTTTTACATTTCCACTATTCTGTAGAGACCAGATTGTGCTTTCACCAGCATCTTTGCCTATTTGAAATCTTTTGTTTGTTTCTTTCTTTCTATAGCAACTCTAGTTTTCTGCACAGGATTCTTAAACCTGTTAGCTTTTAGTATATGGTTAGCCATAGAGAATAGGCATTTTTAATATACTTTGGCAGGTAACAATTCTCAGTAAAAACCTGGATATTCACTTTTGCAGGAATTAGTGGCTTCAGCTTTAAACCTCCAGTCCAATAAAATTATGTGCCATGTGAGAGGTGTTGGTGGAGCATTCGGTGGGAAGATTACTAAACCTTCACTCTTTGCTGTAGTTGCAGCAGTGGCAGCCAACAAGTAAGTTGGTTTCATCAAATGAATGATTTAACTAAAACAAATTAAAGGTGACAAGACTGAATGAAAAAGGAACTTCAGTCCTGAACCCTACCTGAGGGTTATCTTGATGATATCATCTTTTTTTTTTTTCACCTCTTTGGCAATAAGTTTTGGGTAGGGGCTTGAAAGTTCTCTGGGCTTTTGGTAATAACTTAGTATCTGAGAGCCAAAAAAAGGCAAGGAGGCAGTTTCTCTCAGGGCTGAGCTGTACAAATCCCAAACAATCAAGCTTTTCCCAAGCACAGTGGCTTGATTTTCACTCTAGATATTCAGTGAAAGGGTTGTTTTTTTTTTTTAACCCCAATACATAGGTGTGCTCACATGAGCCCTTTGTGCCACAGCTCTTTTTTACTCTGGCTTACTTGCCATGTCCTGTGCATGCTTCATAGAACTTGCATCTCCCTGTTGAGAAGCTAAAGAGAAACTGCTGGAGAGGTCAATTCCTCTACTTTGTTTTTGAAGGGAAAATCAAAACAAATTGAAAATCTGCTGAACCAGCCTAAACTCAGGCATGGTGAAAGTCTGCTAAGTTTCATAAGTTTAATAAGAAACTAAAACATAGAATGGACTGATTTACTGCCACCACTAGGAGTTTGGCCATGTACATGTAATGTTATTTGCAATCTGCATGAATAGGCTATAAGAAAGGTGGATATTTTTATGTTCATTTTAGGACCAGGCATCCAGTTCGCTTTGTCCTTGAAAGAAATATGGATATGTTGATCACCGGTGGACGACACCCTTTCTTTGGGAAATATAAAGTGAGTGAGAGAAGATATTTTGCCCTGCTACTGGGTAATAGTTTGTTTTGAGGCAAATCAGCAGAATTTCATTGACTAACAAGATGCAGTAAGAAACTAAATTCCTCCTCATCTGAAATCCTGAGCACCAACCTTGCCCCAGTCCTAACAGCACCCTGACAAATGCTATGAATCAAACCAACAGCCATTACTGTATTCCTACAACCCAGGCAATATCCAGAAAAAGCATAAACACCCATCCCTCCCATCCCTTTTCTTGAAAATGCTGCTAACATCAGCCCTACCCCATGTAAATCAGAATTGAATACAAGCCACTTCTCAGATATGAAGCCAACCCTGCAAGGTAGTGCAAGATTCAGCTGGTAGCAAAACTTCTCGTTTTGACTTCTGAATCCTTACATTAAAAATAAGTGGGTAAACAATGCCAGCAGTGAAGTGAGCTTGGCAACTGCTAGTAGCAGGGGCAAAAATCTTCTCTTTGGTGTTGGTGTGTGATTTAACCACACTAACCCTCCAGGGCAGGGTTTAGAGTTCAATATGGTTTGGGTAAAGAAGGCTGAGGAATTGGTTTTCCAATTCCAGTAGCTCTTGCATGAGCTGTAGAGTTTGGCTGATGACTGTTTCTGTATCCCCAACCCTAACCTTTCCTTTACTTAAATGCAATAACTGCAAAAAACTGCATGAATTGCTTAACTACAGCAAAAAACACTCTCCCCATCAGTCTCATCTGTTCTCCTATCCATGTAGGTATGCAGGATTTAGCCAGCAATAATATTCATTATTTCTTATTTTTCTATCCTTAATCCTGATGGGGCTGCATCAGTTTACATAATTTAACAAGTTGGTCTCCAGTTATTTTACAGCTTTCTATGATCGTTTCCCTTTAAGTATCATTTTATAAACTACTAAAAATAGGAACCCATACACTGCATTAAAAAAAAAAAATATCAAAATTGAAGCAGAAGGAATCAGAACTAGAATTCAATCAAATCTGGTAGTTATTTCTGAATATCTAATCTAAAATATATGCACCATTATGTTCATGTTCTTATGTTGTCTGGGTGATGAAACCATCAGGATGAAAGATGATTACAAAAGGGGTACTTCAGGAAGTAGAATAAACATAATAATAGTTAATATTTTCTTTAGTGATATCATCATCCTCTTTCTGGTCTCTGTTCATATAGAAAACAGCGGTGAACAAGCTTTTCAGATTATAGACAATGTCTATGTAGAATAGCTTTGTGGGTAGCTGAGGTATTCTGATGATTTGTGGGTTTTATATGTATTTTACCCTTGGTTTGCATATTCAGGTCCAAACTGATACCATCCTATAGACAGAAATCCATGCTGGCTATTTTTCCAGTTCACTGGGAAAAATGCCATTGTTTTCTGTTGTCTGAACCTCAGGTGGTGTTTGTTAACCAGTTAGCCTATTTATAAGGAGAAGTTTGAAATACAGGAGAGAAACGACCCTTAATGCACCAATTGATATATTACAGGTTGGATTCATGAATGATGGTAGAATCGTAGCTGCTGATTTTCAGTGCTATATAAATGGTGGCTGTACAAAAGATGAATCTGAATTGGTAAGTCCTTCTTCAGTGATACCACTTACACTGACTGAACTGGTCACAAAAAGGAAATAACAGCTCTTTGCCACAGTGTCTTTTTATTAGGAACATGTCTATTCTTGTTAAGTACAACTCCCATCTTCCTAAAGTAAAAATGCATCTGTGGCCCAGAGGTTGATTACATAATATCATTAAGGGGGTACAATACTTCCTGCTAGGTGAAGCTGGACATAGAAAAATCAGTTTTAAAAGTTCAGTGAAGATAGACAGTAAATTTTATTACAGAGCCTACTGTCATAAAGTTACCCCTTGACTTCCCCAAAACTGAAGATCTGATTTTTCCCTCAGTAATTCTTCATGCTATTGTAATTCCTTTAAGTTAAATGAAGTTTCTCTGATTCAAACACAATTTCTTTACTTAAACTAGTGTAAAAACCAGAACAACAGGCCTTCCAAGTATAGTTCTACTCTTCCTTGAAGTAATTATTTATCTTTGGTTTCTTGAGTGTCTTTCAGAAGTTTCACTCTTTTTAGAGGAAATTAAGCCATTTGAACAACTCTAACCTATTATTGCAGGTGATTGAATACATTGTGTTGAAAGTGGACAATGCATACAATATCCCAAATCTCCAAGTCAGGGGCCATGCCTGCAAGACTAATTTGCCTTCTAATACTGCCTTCCGTGGATTTGGGTTTCCCCAAGCAGGTCTGTTTATGGAGACGTGTATTGTGGCTGTGGCAACCCAAACTGGCCTACCACATGAGAAGGTAAAAGAAATGAAACTGCCAAATAAAAAATGGGTTAACAGAGAATTCTAGGACCAAGACCGATGGTTTGCTTAAGCCAGTTCTTGCAGAACCAGATGCACCAACTTTACTTGGGCTGAATGGTGCTTTATGCAGCACCTACGTATCCATGGAACACTCCTTGATATGATACAGATAAGAGGGGAGAGAACAGGCCCACGATCTATTGCAAAATGTTTGATGGCTGCCATTAGTAGGGTCAGCTTCAGCCAAAACAGTATAATCTCAGGCACTATGTGACAAGTTTTAGGTCACTTTGTGTATGTTCAACTGTTACCTGCATCTCAGCCTCTCTGAACTGGACTTTCTGGTTTTTCTATCCATCCATCTATGAACAGTTTAGTTAGCTGGCTCTTGCCATCCCAGGTACCAGGCTGACACTTTGATTTCTCCCCAGCATTCACAGACGGTGCCCCAACAGTTTGAATTGCTGTCATTTCCTTTCCAATCTTCAAAAGCTATCCTTTCCTTATGCACTGTTTAGTCCAGTGTAAGCTTTTCCCCTTTTTGTATGTGCCCACCTCTTCTATATTCAAAGCAACAGTTTATAAATAATTTTACTTTCCTGGGATGCCAAACGTTACGTCTTTTCCCTATTTCTTTCAATCTTATCTTTCCTATTTACTTACTTTCCTTTACCCCATTTCAGGAAAGCTTTCAGATGTATCTCCAAAGCACAAACAGTTTTTTAGCTTTAACTTCTGCTTTCACTAGTCTTATTTACAATTTGAGTTGACTAACCTTCTTTGCATTGAG
The DNA here is from genome assembly GCA_032466535.1 of Forpus xanthops. Classification (NCBI taxonomy): domain Eukaryota; kingdom Metazoa; phylum Chordata; class Aves; order Psittaciformes; family Psittacidae; genus Forpus; species Forpus xanthops. The sequence continues at coordinate 23,952 of JASSUY010049273.1, forward strand.
TAGTCCTTGTGAACAATTCCACTGTCTACCAATTAAGTTCACAGGCATTTCATGCAAGCAAAAATGTCAGGCCAAGTGAGCAGGGATTTCCTTAGAGAAAGGGGTATGGCATTATGTTTAACATAGATAAGTATTTATTATATTATTATTGCATTATATCATTATATGACATATCACTATATATAATATCTCAATATATTATAAGGCCGTATTTATTTTCAGCACTGTGTAAATCTGCTTGCTGTTTAGGTTAGGGAAATAAACATGTACAAAGGAGTTAACCTGACGTCCTTCAAAGAAGAATTTAATGCAGAGAATCTGTGGAAATGTTGGGAAGAATGTTTGGACAAGTCTGACTACTACAACCAAAAAGCAATGGTGGAAGAATTTAACACAAAAAATTACTGGAAAAAGAAGGGGATTGCCATCATTCCCATGAAGTTTTCTGTTGGATTTAATACAACTTATTTACATCAGGTAACCCCTTTGTAACAGTGCTTTCATGATCCAAGGCCCCTACTTTTCTTTCAAAAAATAGAGGAAGCATAATCTCTACTGGAAGGAAAGAGGAAAGGATTCCAGCATGCTGGACTAGCACAAAATACCATCTATAGAAGTATGCTTTGTTTGAGAAAGAGTATCACTCTCTCTGGCTGAAATCTTTATAAATTCTTACTCAGCATTAGATGGGACTTTGAGCAACCTGATTTGGTGAAAGATGTCCCTGGCCACGGCAGGAGGAGGTGGTCTGAATGATCTTCCTTTTGCTGAACTAGATGATCTTCCTTGCATTGAAGGTCCCTTCCAACCCAAACCATTCTATGATTTTATGAGTATTCCCCTCACAAAAATGCGAATTTTTGATTCCCATCATGCGGTCTTTGTCCAGATAAAAGCTAAGCAATTCACTGTAAAAATGTGGTACTTGGAATCTTCCATAGTCAGAAAAATTATCACTCCTATAGATCAGATAGTACCATCTGTATGACAGGTTAAGCTCTACTACTGGAAATTCTTATGGCTCAGGATGATGATGTTTCTGTGAAAACTTTCCAGTTCTTTTTTTTTTTTTAATTCATGCTTTGAACCAAAAGTTCTTTCAAATGAGTTCCAGATTAAATGAACATTGTTATTTCTTTATGAGGGTAAAATGCGTGGCTTGTATGTCAGTTGTTTATCCATTTCTTGAATGTTTCTTTTCAAGTTTGTAGATTAAGAGCTCAGAGAAAGAGTAATATATGCCACACAGCAATGTTCTCATGATAAAAAACACTGAATCTAGAAATCAATTCATTGGATACAAATGGTCAGAAAAAGGCATAAATGATAGTTACATTTCATCAAAACCCTCAAAATAAAGCTCAGGTATTGCACTGAATTTCCAAAAAGTCTAGATCTAAATCTTAGAAGATTTATTGTCTAATCTTGTCTCTGTCAACTAAGACTCTAACTGGCATCAGCAAAATGTTAGCTGATTGCAAACATCACAAGTTGGCACCAAAGAGGGTCGCATGACCATTATTTCTCAATGTCGAATTAATAACAAATAAAAAGATGTCCTGGGGGCACTGTATTTCACAACACCTCTCAGGCTCTACTCTTCGCTTTCCGAGTGCTAGTAGCTGATTGCATTCTACAGTTATATGTCTCTACAGAATTTTTAGTTTTCTTTCATATCCACCTGCTCCTTTATAGTAGTGGATGGCTTTCGTTCATTACTGTCCATTGGAAGGTCACTTGTTCCTAATTTTACCATGCGTGAAAGTTCATTATTTTCATTCCCATTTGCTTCTTGCATTTCCCGTGTTTGAAATAGCTGTTTATTGGCAAAAGGCTGCACCAAAATATGAACAGAAAGTGTATCAGGTTCTAAGTCATTCCCTTGACAGCCTGTAAGAGAAAATGCATGAGCAGTTGTGTCATTACTCCATCAAAATAACACACTATGAACATCAGTTTATTGTTGCTTTGTATGAATACATGTGAACAAAAAGGACTAGGACTAATCCCTCAGTTTCAGAAAAACAAAAGTACAGCTCTGCTATTGTTTGTTCTAAAATAAAAGTTCTATAGGTGTTCATAGCAGAAGACGCCTTGCCACCTGACAAAATGCCTTTGATTCAAGGTTCAAATTCTGCTCTGTCCTTTTTGTTGTGGGTGAGGGAGTAATATCTATGGTTACACACACATTACAATTAGAGCCAGCATGTTCTTAATTCACCCAATTCCCCAAGAAGAAAAATATTCTTTTCTATGATTTAGACTTACTGTGATTGCTGCAGAACTCCATTGAATAGCTACTATCAGAGTCTGTCATGTCTTAGAGCAGTAAAATTTGTTATTGTCAGACTGCTGGAGAATTTCCACTCCCTTTTAACAATACACTGATTCTTGTTGATGAAATCTATCTTTGCCTTGTTCTTTTTCTTATGCATCTTTTTTCAGTGAAACAAGAAAATTAACAAGTTTCTGTGGCTTTTCTTCAGGCTGGAGCTCTCATCCATATCTATATAGATGGGTCTGTACTAGTCACTCATGGTGGAATTGAACTGGGACAAGGAATTCACACTAAGATGTTACAGGTGAGTTAGTTTGCATCTGAGGGTAAATGAAATATAAAGATAACTGAACCAAATGGATGAAGGGCACTAAGACGTTCAATAGGCAAATCCTGTAAACATAATAAAGCTAACTTTAATATTGGGTTGTTGCTTCTGAGTTACTGATGAAGACAAAACTTAGGAAAAATACAAGTTATAAACAAAGTGATCTTCAAAGACCTGGAAAGATTAATAGCTCTGTGGTAACATCACTATTATCAGGATAGCTAATGACCCAATGTTTGTTTGCAGAGGCAGTTAAAGTGATGAAAATTTAACTTTGTAGTGTGTACAACACCAATAATAACGTCAGTTAATTTTCATGCATTTCTGGAGTAGTGATAAACAAAATTATGTGCCAAATAGGTCATTTTGGAGCTAAAATTAGGTCAGTCTTTCAAAACGAGCTGAATGAACATCTGAATATTAGAACACTGTGAAAAAAAACAAAGTGGGAACACAAGCTAACCAAGCCATTTCAAATGAAATTGAAAATAAAATATACAGATGAGATTTGAAACTCTGTAAGAGAGTGATTGTTTTTTTATTTTTATTAAGTTTTGCATATGTAGACAAAACCTGATTAAAGAGAACAGTTAATTAGGGGCAAAACATACAGTATTGCATAGTATTGTTTTATCCTCTATTACCTGAATTTACTTATATTCATTTCACAGGACAGTTGTTAAGGAAGACTTCTATGTTTGTTCTAGTCATAGTATTACTGTCAAATTAGGTCATTTCTGTAGAGATGTGTGCATGTATATAGAAAGAGAGATGAATGGCATAATGAATTCCTGACCTGAAACTGCATCTTCAAGTGGGACTGGCTGTCTTTTTGTTTACTTTTATCACAGATTGTTAGTCGTGAACTGAAGATACCATTGTCATATATACACTTCTGTGAAACAAGCACAACAACTGTACCTAATGGCAAATACACAGCAGCGTCAGTTGGAACAGAAATCAATGCAAGAGCAGTCCAGGTTAGACTTATTACCATTTTTCCACATAATCGGTGGTTCTGTTGAATACTGAATGTCCCTCTGAGGATTCATAGTTTTGTTTGGTTTTGAGCAGCTTGCAGTTCTCTTATTGCAAAATCTCTCTTGATGATTTATTTTACATGCATGTTTTAAAGCAAGGCAAATTACAGAACACTGTTAAAAAGGGTAATTTTTTTTCTGCTTTACTGTATCAGATTTACAAATGGGGGGTGTTAAGATTGCTAAGAGATGAATTTATGGATCTTTATTCTGTATTTATGCACGATTTAAAGGAAATTGTAGCATGAGGTATATTTCAGATATCTTTTTAATAATCAGACTGAAATGCCCTTATCCTCTTAAATAATTTTGGACCAATTCTGCTTTAATTTGTTTTGCAGTAAATCACTCAAGCCAGTGGTTTTCTATGTAGCAAATCAAAATAGGAGGAGAGTCAGGTCCTTTATCTGTTTTTTGTTGATGGTTTCAGTGGTAGCCTGGTATATGAATACTTAAGTTACATTAGGGAAGATGCCAGTGGTACTCTTTACTAAGTGCTGCTTTCCAACTGACAGTTTTCAGGGTAAAGAAACTGTAGGTAAATGAACAGAGTTACAGCCCTCAGGATGAATTTAACAAGATAACTTCACTAAGAAAGAGCTTGTAGTGCTTTGTATATAGCAGAAATATTTGGGTTTGTGGGTTGGTCAATGGTGCACAACCTTCTTCCTCCCTAGGATGCTTGTCAAATCCTTTGGAAGCGTCTGGACCCTATACGAAGAGACAATCCTAATGGAAAATGGAAAGACTGGGTAAATATGTCTCTCTGATTCTTACTATTAAATTAGATAAACCCATGAGTGTTCAATGAAAGCTGTCATTGCTGTGGAGAGAGGAAGGGACCTCCCTGGATGAAGTGAACTGCATGAAGGAAGAGGATAAACAATGTAAAAGCAAGCGGTACAACAGTGTCTGATAAATCTGTCCAACTTTAGAGATTTTGCAATGTCCCCCTTCTTAAAGATATGTTCAGGGAACAAGGGAATGTAAAGTTTTAACTTAGGCTCTTTTTTCTTCAAAATGAGTTTTTAAAGTTTTTTTCTTTAAATATGAAGTAAAGAATTCTTAATTTTCTCTGTGTAATAATGAGTATGCTTTTTGCAGATCAGTGAAGCTCACAAGCAAAGCATCAGTCTTTCAGCTACTGGCTATTTCAAGTAAGGAAAGCCATTAGTTTGTTTTAATTTCCCATCATCACAGACGCTACTTTGTCAGGAAGTTTCAGGAAAGATAAAACTGTCCCCATTCAACCTTCTCAAGGCCATATCAGGTGCAGCACACAAACCATTAAGAAGCTGAACCAGAGACTGCAGTGTCAGAGAAATTCTTCTCTTCAACCCGTATTGATTTTAGAAGCACTTTATACCCTTGGTTAGTTATTTTGACAGTTGATGCAGAGTCTTCTCCAAGGTCAATTATGGTAGGACACAGGAGGCCATCATGGTTTGCAATCCTCCTATCCTCCCAAATTATTCCACGCAACATGTATTTAGCACTCGTACTAGTCTTTGACTACAGAGGTCCTATGTAAATAGCTAGAGAGTTTATATCATGTCTCAACAGTGAGGACAAGGGTAGAGGGTGGGGGTTATCTTGATCAAACTCATCTAACCTGAGGGATGTTCTTACTTCCTCCAGAGGTTATGTTACAAACATGAACTGGGAAACACAGAAAGGCCATGCATTCCCATATTTTCTCTTTGGAGTTGCATGTTCCCAAGTAGAAATCGACTGTTTGACAGGAGCCCACAAGGTAATGTTAAAAAATATACTGAACTTGAAGTAGAGTTGGCTGAATTTCCCACCGTCATTATATTTCCTATGATATGTTCCTCTACATAAGACACTTCCGTTCAGGTGACTGTGCTTCCATACTCACAACAAAGCATAGGAGGTGGCTAAACATCAAGCAATTAAGTTTCTATAGGAGAACAAGCAACAGAGCCATTCTTGAATTCATGAGGAGAAGGACTTGGGGGTGTTGGTTGATGAGAGAATGAACATGAGACAGCAGTATGCTCTTGCAGCCCAGAAAGCCAACTGCATCCTGGAATGCATTAAAAGGAGCGTGACCAGCAGATCGAGGGAGGTGATCCTGCCCCTCTACTCTGCTCTTGTGAGACCTCACTTGGAATATTGTGTGCA
>JASSUY010049283.1:8471-20681 GCA_032466535.1 Forpus xanthops
CCCCCCCCCCCCCCCCGAAGGGAAGGGAATAGCTTATAGAATGTCAAACTTAGAGAGAGTCAAAACTATACCTTTTCCTGCTCCAGAAAAATGGGAGTAAGCCACTGAGGAAGAAAACAAGCTGGATGAAGACGTTTTTCAGATACATGAGAGATGTGGAACTGATATGATTCTCTAGGGAGTGCCAGGAATTAAGTGACAGCTTTGAGATCTCATCACCTTCATGGTGATGGAAATCAGAGAGATGGAGTCAGATGAAATCCCAGGCTCTGAGGATCCCTCTAGGCAGGAGAATGAAGAGAAACACCTGTCAGAAGACATACATTCTAGGCTACTTTCATGGTCGTTGTGGACTAAAACTGGGGAGCTTGGCATGACCTGCGTGTACTGCAGCCCCACCTCTCATGAAGATTTGCTACTGTGAAGTTCCCCCATCCTGCATTTGCTTCCCACTTTGCAGAAGACCTGAAGCAGGGTGGACTCTGCTCCACAGGTGAGACTAAAGATACTTGTGTGTTACCACCAGAATGGCAGGGCCTAGGGAGTCCTGCCTGAGAATTCACACCTCCCATCACATTTACATGTTGAGCTTTTGGACCCACTCTCCTGAGTGCACAGCGTCTGCTAGGCCCTGTGTCACAAATCCTCCCTCAAGAAAATACAGGTGGAATGCTGCAGTTGATCCTTCTCAGCAGCGCTGTCATTTAGGCAGCATGGTTGCTGGGATGTTCACCACAGAGGAGGGGTACTTTTAAATGCTCTTCCTCAAGCCCCAAGCAACCTGTGAAAGTCCTGAAGAAGGTACACTGGAATAGCTAGCTGAAACAGATGTTTTTCTTTCTGATGCCTTTCCCCTATAAAGTATTCAGGTTAACAAAGACAAGCTCATTCAGTTATAGAAGCAGAGGTGTCCTCTGGACTCCTATGAGCCTCTTCTTCCCAAATGAACTTGTCTAGTGAGGAAGCTTCCCAAGCCTGCAACTCATTCCTTTGAGCTTACAAACTTTGTGGGCCACTAATTAAATATATTAAAAGGAAAATTTAAGGGAGGGTGCAATTGCTTCATATTGCTCACCTGTTTGCTTGTTTGTTTGCTTGTTTGTTTGCTTGGAGTTAAGCCATTGGAGGTGTTATTCCTCTGATGTTTAGAAGAAACCAGACTACAAATATCCTATCTCTTTTGTCTCTTGGCTTTCTCAGTGACAAACCATATTACTCAGCAGAAGAAAAGGAAGCTATAGTTTTCATCTTGGCTTCTAGCTACTGGCACTTATGCTTATGTTGTCAGCCTTTAGGAGAGACTGCTGAATTTTAACCATTTTCCTGATTGCTCAATTATCAATCTGTCATTTCATCCAAATTTCAAGGGGGCTTGAACAGACCTGTTTTTGCCACAGATACAAAGCTGATTACCTCTTTGGGATCCTCATAAACTCCATCTTTGACACAAGGTTTTCCTGCAAAATAGTCTTGTTTTTTTTTTTTTTTTTTTTCTTGGAGGCCCTTTATCTGGGGTTATTACTTTGGCTGCCTTAATAAGAAGGAGCCATCTGGAGGCATGGTTGACCGAGTTTGCACCTGCGTCTACATCTGCACTGTCTGGCCATGTCAGGTGGATGTTCACTTAAAAGATCCATCTCAGTGTGAGAAAAAGGAAAAGAGAAGGGAAGGAGGGAGGGTGTAAAACTGTTATTTGTGCCTCACTGCAACAGCAGGTGCACCATATGGCTCACAAAGTAATTAGGGTGAAGAAACAGCATCAAGACTTCGTGTGGTGTGGTCTGTAAATGATCATCAAATCAAATTCTCTATCAAAGACAGTTTTCTCTCTCTCCACTAGCAAATCGATACACATTTGAAACAGCACATGTGATCTTCTGCCTTATATGCAGGCACCTGGAACACAGACAGAAACCTGGTCAAGGGACCATGCTTGTTAAGCAGCCATCTGTCCTAACAGACTGTCCCAAAGCGCTCCCAGCCTGTTGACAAGTTATGCTTCACTTTATTTGAAGACCATTTCTCCTAAAACAATGTATTTTCAGCCCCTTAAGTGGTCACCTAAAAGAAATTTTACCATGCAGTATGTTAGGTAAACAGTACAAAGCTTCCTGGTAGAGTTATGCTTTGGCAGCAGAACGGGGCTGTGAGCTGGTTTCATCTCCAGACTGAATTATTTCTAAAGCTGCTCATAGTTTCCCCTCTTTTCTTAGCTTTTCACTGGGTTAGCTCCCATAGACACAGGGAGATACTAGCTGCTACTTGAGTTTGCTGGACTAGTTCGTGATTAGCATATTAGGTAATTTACTAATAAATTAGAACATGATAATTGACTATCCCCAAGTCTTAGTCGATGGTGGCTCAGTAGAGGACCACTATGTCTCTGTACAGTCTACTGTTTTGAAAAAGACTGCAGCTGCACACCTGCTTGCTGGTTTTCTCTTCAGATGCCCTGTCTCTAAGTCATCTAAAATAACCACCCTAACTACTAATGTTTCTCTCCTAATTTTTTGTGGCTTTGTTTCTCATTTCAAATCCTTCATTGTGCCCAGGGAAGAAGCTCTGCACCATTCTGGCACCATGGGAGCAACATCAATGGAGACCACAGCCATTGATGAGCAGTTTAATGACAGGCCTGAGTTTTTAAATATTTTTACAGTGGTGTTTCTGTTTATGTTCTGGAACACATCTCTGTCACACACAGCATTTCATCAAATAACTGTAGTAAAGCAGTACTGCATGAAAAAGGGGAGACCTAAAACTGAGTTTGCAACTGGTTTCTCAGATAATCAGAGAGTGGTGAGGGAGCAGCTGCGCAAGGCTCAGATACTGCAGGATAAATTCTGTAAGAAGACTTACACATAGAAAGAAGTTTTAACAATGTGCATAACACTAGCCTAGGATTTAAATCTAAGAAAGCAGCTTGTTTTCCTGCTGGTATTTATTACAAACTGAATCATTTTTTATTTGACTGTCAGCATGTTTGTTTTTTTTTTTTTCCAAATGACATTCTGCTATGTTGAGCTCTTAAAATTGATAGAAGATTTACCTTTCTAAGTCTGTGATCTTTTTTCAGTAAGCCAGTCTGTAGCTGAATGTTTTCTGTTAAAGGAAGCTGTGACTGAGTTAAAGTAACAACGTGCAGCATGCCGGAGAAGAAACCTCACATGGGCTGCAGCACAGGGTACTGCAGTGGTCTGCTGTACTATAGGGGACTGTAGTCTAGAAGTACAATGAGAAGCATGTGATGCTGAACCCAAGAGAATTCTCTAGAACCTTCATCTCTGTTCTCCAGAACAGTTGCATTTGCAGTGTTTAGGTATATCAATATGAAACTGATTTTAGTTTGTTTTTTAAGCCTAATCAGAAGCTAGCCCGAAGTACCTAAACTTGCTGTGCTTTTTTCTGAGGGCCCTCACAGAAAATAGAAGAGTTCTTGCTTTCTTTTGAAGTGTCCCTCTCCATATTCTTCCCCCTCTTCTCTTCCCCAGGCTTGGCAGGCCTAAGTCCAATTCCTGAGCACATGCTGTTGCAGAAAAGCATGGAGGGAACATCTCCTTTGGTCTGTTCAGGAAGAAACTCAGCTCCTCACCTGAGGCATCAGGCTCTGGGTGCCCACCACATGGAGGGGCCTTCATGGCCTAGGATGGTTTGGCACATGATCTGAAGCTAAGTCTTTCCTGCTAACTAGGTGAAAGCAGGTACCTGTTAAGGGTTCTCTGGACCAGCTGGATTTTAGTCTCTGTTCAGTGAACTGGATGTTTCTGTTTCAGGCAGAGCAGTGTCTAATTTGTAGACTTATAAATCCTTTATTGCTCCTAGCCCTCAGTTTAATATAGAGTCAGCAGTTCAACTCTTCTAATTTCTGCACTCTGTTCAAAACTAGATAATTATCTGTCCCTGTAATTACAATGGTGAGCAGTGTGTCAGTACCTGACACGTGCACTCCTAGTTACTCAGAGCAACATTTTATCCTCTGCTCTAGTAAAAAGGAGCCTAATGTCCCCATTTGTATTACTAAATTCCATGCATCAAACCTAAACAAATAAACCAGCCTTTCTGTTTGGACTTCAGCTTTTGCTGCTTACAGAGTGGATAAGCAATAGTGGATCTCTTTGTTATACATCTGGAGTTTGATCCATCAAATATGTCTTCAAAGAAATGTGAAAAAATTATCTGTAAAATATTTAAATCTTATTTTTTTTTTTTGCAAAAGACATTCTGTGAGCTTTCATCAGCTTTAGTTTGCATTTTTGCCTTTGCTTTTGTAATATCTTCATAGGCACCTGAAAATAGAGTGTACTTCCCTACTGCTTTTGATTACTCCTGGTTGGTAAACAATGAAGATTAATTGTTCTCTGATATAGCAGAAGCAAACGTGATTCTTATTCACAAGTAACCTTGGCAGTCAGGAGGGGCATACACAGCCCTGGGAACAATGTTCCTTAGCCAGCTGCACTTACAGAGTCACAAAGCAAGCTCATGTTTTTGCTGTTGCTTAGGTAGAAAAAGCTATGGCAGAGAAATAAGATACAGTACAATTCTCATATTCAAATTAATAGGTAATTAAGTTGAAATGCACCTTTGAATTTATTTCCCTGTTTTTATAAAGTTCTTACATTTTTATGGAACATCTGAGAATTTGCTTGTTTTCCTGCTGTATAATCTCAGCTTCCACACCTTTCTGAAAGACTTGTGGCAGAAACATAAAAGTAGTGATGAGACTGTTCTTAGAGCATGTCCACATGCTGAAAACAGCAGAAAGCAGACCAGTCCCATGACAGCCTAGATCCCAGTCCTGTTGCAGAGACGTGAGGCTCTACTCTACTGGTGGAGGTACAGTGCTGTGTTTTAGAAATACCGTTGTTTCCACTTTAGGCTAGTGGCAGAGCTCTGTATATAGGAATGTGTGGACATACAAGCTAGGATGGAATCTATTGCAGACATCATGCTGTATTTGCAAAAAACAAATATTTAGTGATGAATGGAAGGGGAGTGCGTGTAAACTTTAAGGTAAACATCCTTTTTCATGGAGGTATATAAGGAGTCAGAGTAATTGAACAGCTTATGAAATGAAGGAAATGGATATACTTGCACTGCAAGATAATAGAATATAAAAAAAATGTTATCGTTCTGCAAATGCTATATGTTTTCAAACAGAGAAAGAAAAGAAGTAGAGAAATTATACCATTAATCTATTCATTTTGCTTTGTGGTAATGTTTCTTCAAATCAAATTATTCTATAATGACCTATTCAATGTTTTGCATTATCTTTGAAACAAATTGTCTATTATTTTGGTACTTCTCTGGCAACTAAAATTGTGTTTCAGCTCTTCAAACATTGATACAGAAAAGTAACATTTATTTCTGTTTCATAAGTAAGAAATTGAGGTATTGTGAACCTAAATATCTTATTTACTTGTGGGAGAGGTCCTGGTGAAATTCTGCACTTAAGTTTTGCAATGGCAGAATCAACAGAGGACAAAGATCAAGCAGAAATGAGGACAGGACTGTGGCTGAAGCTAGATCACCTTGCGCTGAGCTTGAACTATCTTTCCTCAGTTACAGCAGGAGTTTTGCCAAAGTAATACTATAAAATTAGGTATCTATGCAAGTTAACATTTTAATAAAATCCTTTACTCCTCAGTCATAAATATAAAAGTCAAATCTGCAGCATTTAATAGTGCAGTATTTACTTGTGGTCATCTGGGATCCAAACACCCTTTCAATAACCTAATTCTGTATTTTGAAGATGCCATGCCAAGATATTGAGCTTGTTTTGAGAAACAAACCAACTGTTCTCAGTATGACTGTGATGAAACCATTACAGGACTAGCCCTATGTGGCAGTTACACCATTTGAATTAAGAGACTCAGTAGAATATTTCTGCAGTTTTTCTAATTAAAATAATAATTACGTAGTGCCTATTAGCACAGAATTCCAAATGTAAGCCTGAGGGTCAAATGGCTTAGAAAACTGAAAATATTCACTCCCTTTGTATGGGAAAAGGAGACAGTTCAAGGCATCTTCATTTACATAAATAACAAATACTGTCTGCCAATAATTCTATCTGCTGAGTTCTGCTCTTCAGCTGGAATCTTTCTGAATAAATGATGAAAGATTATTGCTCATGCACCCTAGCAGCATGCCCCCAAGAACTGGTCAGTCACTCTCATCAACAGGTAGACATGTTTGACGGTACAGTAGAAAAAGATCAGTTAGAGGGTGCATGAACTAAAAAGTCCATGACCATGGATAGTGTTCATAGGCCTGGTGCTCAAGAGAATGGCAGGTAAAGGTCATATAACCCCCTTAGCTTTAGGACTGAAGACAACACATGGTCAGGATAGTTAGAAGGCCTCTCTGGGAAGACAATACCAAAGCAGCAGGAATAGTTCTGAAAGCACATAACCAAGCCAAACTAGCTGCACATCATAGTAGATGTTGGTGAAGTGCTTTTCCTTGAACTGAAGATGTATGGTGGAGGATCAATCAATCAATTTATAAGCACCTCGAGGGTAATAATAGTCTAGTGAATGCGAATTTGTCAAGGACAAATTGTATCAAACTAATCTAATTTCTTTCTTTGACAGGATAAGTGAATAAGGGAGTAGCAGTAGATGTGATATATCTTGACTTCAGTAAGGCTCTCAAGTCTCCAACATAGCATTCTCATAAGCAAATTAAGGCATATGATTAAATCACTGCAGAGAAGGCTCACAGCTGTTTGAGAAAACAAAATCAATGAGAAACTATCAACCGTTTGTTGTCAAACTGAGAGGACATTAAAAATGGGGTGTTTCTGAGCCCAATTCTGTTCAGTCCTTCACTGATCAATGATCTGGATGATGAAATGATGAGGATGTTTTAAAATTTGGAGGGAGTTCCAGAAACCAGAAAGTTGTTCTGAAATCAGCTGGTGGAAATTCAATACAAGCATATACAATTGTTATAGAACAGCTTTGCATACATGAAATGGGGAAAAAAACAATTACAAAGCAGTGACAGTGGACAGGCAGAAAATGTTTATAAATTAGGGGGACAGACAGTGGCAACAGTGTGATACTATGTTAAAAAAGATTCTTCTTATTCTTGGATATATCAGTCTTCATTTGAAATGGGCAAGAGGTTCAAGGCGGCTCTAGGTGATCCTGCTTCAGCAGGGGAGTTGGACAAGATGATCTCCAGATGTCCTTTCCAAACTCAACCCTTCTCTGTTTCTGTATAAATCCAGCTATTATTTAGACCACTGATACCTCAGTTAGGCTGCAGTCTCAGGCTTCAGACTATAGGAAAAATGTAAACAAATATTAAAAGGGCAAAAAGAAGAAAAGATAAATGATAGAAGCTCGAAAAATCTAACATCTGAAATAACTTCTCAGTGTCATTAAAACACATAACTAACATTTGAAAACTTGGTGTTCAACAGACTCCTGGTGTCATTTGATTAATATTTAGAAGTGTAGAAGTTCTTTCTTTCTTTTTTCCAGTTGAAGCCCCTAATTTTTATCAAGTTTTCTTCTTTGCCTTTTTGGTGTTTTGTCTTTTTTGTGCTTAGAAATATCCCTAGATAGATTAAAATCTGCTCTTGATGTTGGCAACTAAGATTTACAGAAAAAAATAATTTCAGATTTGTGTGCTTAGGGCTTTGTAAATTTTATAGTTTTATACAACTTTCTTCTGCATCTCTGTTTTGCTGATTGGAGTAACACAGGTGAACTAAATGAGTAATGTTAGTCAAGAAAACACTGTGGCTTTATAGAGTAACTATTCATGAAGAAAAAGCCTTGAAACACTTCCAAAACTGGAAGCAGAGAATCTATTGTTCCTGCTGGAATCCAGAATAACTGCTGCTTTGTGCCATCATTTTATAATCCTTGTCTGTCAATAAACATAACTGTAGCTAGCAATAAAAATGATACAGGCTCAGTCAAGCAACGCTACTCCGGTAAAACAAATTTATGAGCCAGATAATATTTTTAATCCTGTTACAGAGATGACCTTAAAACCAAGACCATTTATCTAAGCCTCTGTCACCTAAAGGAGCACATGTGGATGTCAGATAAGTGAAACCTGCTTTTGAATCATATTGATCTTGGGCTGAGGTTGGGCAACAAGAGGGAGAAAGGGTGGAATGGTAGACATTTGTCTGCTAAAATAAACCAGTCCCATTAGTGTCTGTCTCCTAGCTAGTACAGAGTTGGTCAAAAACTCTTGAAGACTCAAATGAAGCCATTCATAGGATAGTATAAAATTCAGTATGTTATATTTTTTTCCTTTTCCACATCAGTTACATACCAGTGATTATTCTGCTTCCACCACTGATCCAAAATGACTTATCACAACAGGGAGTCGTTCTGTTTACACCACTTCAGAAATCTCTGACATTATTTGATCTACAGCATCCATTAGACACACAGAATACATTTCCTTCTCTATCATTTTATCTTATTAGCAAGATACAGCAATGACACTGTCTGCTAATTGCTATCCAACTACTGCTTTGTGCCTTGTTAATTTTGACTAAGACACTTTTCCTGCATAGCACAGTGTAGATATTCCTAATAGGGGAAAGACAGGTAGTTAATTGGTGCCTTGAGTGTTACACAGACAAATAAAAAATTGACTGATAACCATTTTTTTTCTGATGGAAGGGTCAGCTCTTGTCACTAGTTTGTACACTGCACTCTTTCTCTCTCTCCTGCAATGTATAATGTTATACCCTTGTAAATGGTGCTGAGATGTGTAATGGCTACTAGTAGAAAACATGCTGCTGCTCACAACTTATGATGAATTCATACAAAGGAATGCTCACTTTTTGAAGCTTATGCAGTTATTCTTCTGAAGGTGAAAGCTAAGGCATCCTAGGACAGAGTGTATTTTGGCACTGGTTGTCTAAGTCTACTGGAAAGTCTGAAAGACATCAAGGCAAAGCACATTGCATTAACAAACCAGTTACAGGATCCACCCAGTATGAAGTGAGAGACACTATAAAAATACATATTATTCTTGTTTGGGAAAGACAGGTGGGTCAGTCTAGCAACAGAGGTTCTGTTTCTAGTTCTAGTTTGTCATATAAAGGAGGAATTTTGATTGCTACAGACAGTGATCCTTTGAGTCCTGAAAAAACTAGCAGAAAGTGCAAGGAAAAGAGTTTTCTTTCACCCAAACTACTTACACATTCTATTTGTTCTTGGACCTAGACCCATATTCAAACCTTCTGCACTGCCTCATCAAAAATACAGGTTGATGTTTCAGTTCTTATGTCTTATGTATACCGATGTCCTCTATTGTGCACCTAGGCACACATCTGAGGAAAAAAAATTATGGTTTTACAGTGTGAGCTAATTGTTAAGATGATATATGCACACGGACAGCATTCAAATATCCTAAACCAGGAGATAATGGAAGCTTTCTGGTCACGAGGAAATATATTTACATACCTGGTCTTCTAGAAGAGATGGATTAAATATTAGTTATCTTTCTGCAAGTTGGCTGTTTGTGGAGAAATGGAGTCCTGCAACCCCCACTGAAGGCAGAGTTGTGAGCATACAGCATCTTTGAAGTAAGAACAAGACTCTTAGATATATATGTCTGCATTAAAAACAAGTTTGGTAACAATGTGGAATACTATACATAATCTTTAATGTCTGTTCACTATAAATGTTTACTTGTGAGAAAATATTCTGGTTTCACTGTTAATTTTATTCAAATTTCTGTATCTGAAGAATAGCCTTCAGATAAATAATAATGTAAGTGTACAGATGAAAACAAACCCTAGCAAGACTACAGCATCAATTAATTTATAAGACATTGGAATGGCTCTCTGGATTACAATCAGAAGCCAGACAGGAAAATCAAGATGTAAGATGAGTGCAACAAAAAGGCCTCCTAAATTCAGTACAGTCTAGTGACAGTCAAACTCTATATATCTTCCTACAGAACTGCAAGAAGGTCACGTGTGATCTTAATCATGTGTGATGATATGGGTGAGCACAGCTCAGTGCAGCACCCTTGCACTCTTCATCTTGCCTCACATGCTAGTGCTCCAGCACACAGAAGCTGATGAGTTCCAACTTCTCAAACACTGATTGAACTTACAGACATTATCAATTTAAAAATCACACCTCCGTTAGAATATATTTTAACTATATTGTTATAATAACACCTATGACTAAAGAGAGGAAAAAGAAACCTATTGATTTTTATTTCTTTTCTCCTGTTTGTTGGGGGGAGGGTTGTTTTGTTTTGAGGTGTTTTTTTTTTTGTTGTTCATTTAAAAGCAAACTGTACCTTGCCTGTTTCAGTCTAGTCACTCTGTTATGCTGGGGGAAGGGAGCTAAGGGAGGGGTAGGGGAAGGAGAGAGAGGAAAGCATTACATAGCAACAAGAAAAGAAATTAAAAAATAAATAGGATAATGTGAATTCAAAATCTGAGGGGAAAAAAAATAACCCAGGTGTTTGTGGATGTGTCTAGAGAAGGATAGGGAAAGTGTTTTAATTGACTGGATTTTGAGTGAACAACTTCTCTTGGAGAAAGGAAGGCTGTCAATTTTCTCCCTGCAGGGAAGGCAGAGCAAGCAGGGGAGGAAAAACAGGTGAGAACCCTTCTCCCTCCTGTGGCTACCATTCTGTGCCTGTGTTGAGATGTGCATGTGCTACACAGAGCCTGGACAAAATGACTGATGTACTTCTCTCGCAAGGCTGTTTGTGAAAGAGCAAACACTCTCCCAATCAGTTCACTTCCCCCTCTGTGTCTCAATGCAATTGCCAAGCTTGAAAATTATAGATATTTCATATGCTTAAGGAATTGCTAACTCATGCTCCTGATTTCCTTTTTCTCTTCTTTTCACCGGGTGGGCAGTTTTCATTTTTCACATTCAATATCACTCCTTGTTTTCCCCTTTCAAATCTAACAGTGACACAGAAAGAAAAAATGAAGATGTCAATACTATAAAGAATACCTCATTAGTTTTGATTTATTATTTTTGCCTTCCCTTGCAGAGAAAACTGTGGATTTAATTTGAGGAGGACCCAGTTGGTAAACCGCTACTGAGCAGGAATTCAGCTGGAGAAAAATGCAACTCAACAAGAGCAGTTTTGATAAGCTTACTTAAATCCCTTATACATGAGCTCTTTCTTTCCCTCTCCTACACAATGTTTGTCATATTGGCTTTTGTTAACAGTGACTACCCTAAAAGGCTACCTTGAAATTCATTTCACAAAATACCATTTCCAAAACATGTTTTCAAAACTTTATTTATGATTAGAGAGGGGAGCTGAAAATTTAACCTTTGATCTAGACTAAATAACTTTTTGCCAGCTCACCCTGAACTGTCATTTCCACTGAATTGACTAAGAGACAGAAGATGTGAGAAGCAAAAAGCTGTTTTCTGAAAATGTGATGATCTTGCCACAGACAAGTTAGAACTTGTCTATTGCAAGCTGCTTTAAAAAAAAAAATAGTATTAGTACCATTGCAATATTTCTTCTTTGTAAAAAGATAATTTAATGATGGATTTATAATTGATAGACCCTGCCATTTCTCCACTCCATTTGCCACAAAGTGCAAGAGTCTTTACTCAAAGAAGCCATGGCTAGATCTAGGCAGTGCTGATTCCATATATCTGTTTAGTCCTTGCTGAAGAGGTTTTCTACTCACCATGCAACCAGAGGTGACTGATCCCACAGCCTGCTGTTGATTCCTTTTGCAAAAATACCTGGGTTTGGGTAAAAGTTTTCAGAACTCAGACACTGAGGCAAATTTTATTTTCCTAAAGCTAAATACGTGTTCTGATTTTCCAAATGATCACAGAGGCAATTCAGCCCAGGGAAACAGGCATGGAAGGGAAGGAGGGAGAGGGAGTAGTGGCAAGTTTATTTGTTATGTTTAAAATTCATACCGAGATATGAGCTTTGTTGGATTAAGTCCTGACTTGCCTTATATTTCTGTGAAGTATTTAGCACATTTTAGGTCCTGTGAGCTGTTGCATTAATAATGATCTTGGGTCACAAATAACAAATGGCTTTAAGCTCAGCACAGTCAATATTTAACCTGGATTGGGAGAAGAGAGAAGGGCGAAGGGCGAAGGGAGAGAAGAGAGGAGAGGAGAGGAGAGTAGAGGAGAGGAGAGGAGGGGAGGGGAGGGGAGAGGAGAGGAGAGGAGAGGAGAGGAGAGGAGAGGAGAGGAGAGGAGAGGAGAGGAGAGG
>JASSUY010049283.1:29995-69643 GCA_032466535.1 Forpus xanthops
CCAGATTGGTCAGGCAGGATTTCCCCTTAGTGAAGCCATGCTGGCTGTCACCAAGCACTTTGTTGTTTTTCATGTGCTTCAGCATGCCTTCCAGGACAATCTGTTCCAAGATTTTGCCAGGCAGAGAGATGAGACTGACTGGCCTGTAATCAGTCATCAATCATAAAATCTATGAGGTTGCAAGAGACCTTTTAGATGATCTTTAGTTCCTTTCCAACCCTAACTATTCTATGATTCTATGATCATCAGTTCCAACCATTTCCTCAAGGTAAAATCGGAGTGGAAACTGGATATCTATTTATAAGGAGATTTCTGAACAATTAGGCTTTGTGGGAAATCTGAGGTTAAGTCACCACCTTTGTTTAAGTTGGTGCTTGATCACTCCGTGAAGGCAATTATATGCAATGAATCTTCCCAGGCCTCTATTTCTACAATATATCATATTTACAAACACATATGTCTAGAACCAGATGAAACATGAAATGGGTAATATGAAAGTTTATGTGACCTTCATTGGTGTTATTGTGGAAATTGTGATAATACCACCATAGCAGTAAATGCTCATTTCATTTATGTTTGGGGAAATTGTTTCCTGGAAACATTTATTGTCATAGAGTATTTCACCTGAGACATTTTCAGTAAGATACAAAATGTTCTGTAAGCAGAATGGCTTTAATATAGCTTTGCTTTCTGAAACTGAAATACCTTAGGAAAGATTGTTTCTATAGTAATGGGCTGCACAAGAAAAAAATGGCTTGAGAATGTTGAGGGAGGAGGAAGCTAGAGCTTCTTTTGGGTTTCCTAGTCAAAGTCAATGAACTACTAGTAATGTTGACAAGGAAATTAATGGAGAATATTCTGTGTTTTTAGAAGATATATTCATAAATATGAAAAACTCACTGCAAGTCAAAGTCTTCAGTCTCTACATGTGCCAGTGATTGACTCTTACATTTCAGTGCACAAATTAGAGCTGCTTCCTGGGGTCTTGGAGACAATTCCATACTTTTTGGCAAATCCATGATCAGAACAGTGCAGCATGGTGGGACAAAATAAAATAATTTGTATGATTAAGATTTCATTTGTATTGCGGTCACCTCACCTTCCTGCTCTTTGTTTTTGTTCCCTTGATCCTCTGATTCATTCTTCCAAAATTACTTCTTTTCTTTGTAAGACATTAATTTGCATTGTCCCGGAGACTAGCTGGCTCACTTTCCACTCCAGCTCTGCCTTCCTATTCTTGTATGGCTTACATAAAGCTGACTGCTCTAAAGAAGAGTCCTTAACTCACTACTTGCAGCACAGGAAGAAGCAAACACTGTATAAAAAGGCCTAAACAACAACTGTGATAGAAGTCTTGCACTGATTTCACAAGCATTACTAACTTTTCTCTAACTTGGACAGCACATGAAAGGCACATAAAAAGTGTGTGACAAGTAAAATAAATTTTAAAAAAAGTCTTTTTAGTATTGTCATGGTAAAATCAATTATAGTCATGGTAGTTATACAAAGAGGTGCATTTTGTACTCATCAAGGAAGATGGTAAAATAAATACTCTTCAAAGTGTTTCAAATAGTTTATTACAGCTGCTTTTCCCCGTGCTTTAAGGCTTCTCTCTCCCCTTCATAGGTAAGTAGAAAAGTATCTCTAATGCCTCGTCTTTGTGAGCAAAAATAATATATCTTAGATAGCTATACCTTTAAAATATCATGAATAAGCACTTACAAATGTCTCACCAGCTGAAAGTAACCTAGGTGAGAAAATAATCATTTTCAGAAGCTGTAGTTATTAACAAAATATTAAATCTTAAGAAAAACATTCATGAGAAAGATTCCGTCACCTTTATGCAGGCTTAATAATAACTGACTTGAAGAAGAAATCCCAACTGGAAATTAGTGAAGGAAGATACCATGCTGTCTGTTTAAGTGTGTCAAAGCCTGAGCCAACTGTAACAGAACTTTTGATATGCTATTTTTGGCTACCTTAAATATTGGTTCAGTTAGGAAGAGAACAATTTAATAAGCATGAGTCACTGCGGATTTCTGAAAGGTAAATCGTCTCAGACAAATCATAGTACTTAATGAAATAACTATTGGTATAGATATAGCCAGCAGATTTAACATATTTGGATTTGCACAAACCTGTAGTCAACTTTATACATGATGGATTATTATGGCATGATCTTTTCAAATACAGAACAGGTAAAAAAATAAAAAAATAAAATGATGCAAAATAAAATAGAATAAAATAAAATAAAATAAAATAAAACAAAACAATAAGGAACATCATGGAACAGGAAAGCAAATCGTTGAGATTACAAAAACCTTAGCATTTACAGAATAGCAAGGTCCAAGAGGGATCTCTACTGAGATCAAAGCCTCTTAATATTAGCTCACATAATATTCAAAGAACTATGCCTTTTCATGGAGGTTCATTAGACTTTTGCCAATTGCTGATCAAAAACTGATCTCATAATCAATTTAAAGACAGTAAAATGAAATTACATTTTATCTGTTTTAGGATGATCTTGCTTGCATGGTCAAACTAGAAATGCAACAGAAAAACGTAAAAAGCATTTTAATGGATAATATTATGCATTTGACTAGAAATGAGGTAATACATTATTCAAATGACATTTGATTTGCTAATATGATTGAGAGAAAGGCTTCATGTTTGACAGCACAGCAAGCATTTCCAGGCATACCTGCATACAACAGCAGCTGCAAGAGGCAAGAGGATTTGCTTTAGGCATCCATACATGTTTTGTCACTTTTCAGTGCAGTTACCTGTGCTTGAGGGTGCAGAGGCAATTCTTTTCTGAACTGTGAACCAAATACTGGTGAGGGAAAAGACCCTTTGGAAGAGAACTAATTTGCAACTTAAGTCTGAATATTTTTAAAACCTTCAGCAATAGATTCACACTGTATATTTTTAGCTGCAGGTGACCTGAATCACTGTCTGGTGACATCTCTAATATATATAGAGACTTTACTGCTTTACTCAATATTCTCTGTTGCTTAAGTAAATGATGTGAATGCCTCTTTAGACCATTCAGTGCTGATTAGTAGGAAAATTAGGATTCTTAAAGTGATAGGAAAAGTATAGCATATATACTACAAATAAAACTTAATAATTTTAGAGATTTTTTTGACAGATAAAAGCTTGAAATAGACATAGTTTCTATAAATTCAGAAGAAAAGATTTCTATGAGTTGTGTTGTTTTACTAGTGCTGACATCCTGAAATCAGGATTTTTTAGCTTGCTTTAAAAGGCATTATGTGATCATTAAGTGTAATATATTAAAAATATATTGATCAATCTATCGTCTTGCAAATTTAATCAACTGGATTATTTTGCTTTGTTTGATTTGAGTAGGGAATAAATGAAAGTATCATCGTTTAAAAATCAAGTACTTAGAGTTTTGTAGAAATCTGGCTTCTTTTGAGAAGTCTCATCTGTTATCATGTGATGACGATGTATCAAGAAAAGCACTTAAAAGATAATCATCTTATTAAACTACTTTTTTATATAAACATGTAGTTGATGGTTAGCAGTAAACTTCAAAATAATGAAGAAAAATGAATACTTTGCTTATGTTTATTTAACATTGGCACAAAAAATTCAGTTACAAGAAAAACAATTTAAAGATGAACTGAAAGTAAATGTTGCATTTTACGGCTCTTATAGTGCAAACATTTTGATGAACTTACTTACCATTGATATTACATTAGCAAATGGTGCTTTTTAAATACTGTTCAGCAGATCTCTACACAAACTTGTTCCACACAGCTCCTGTGGACTCCAGACAGAGCAAAATATGGCTCACTAAAACTTTTGCTTTAATAATAAGTGAACAGAGAACAACTCAGTTAATTAGCTCTAAATTACAACACTCTCTGCATGTATAGTTGAATACCAGTTAATATTGCAGGATTCTGGAAAGCACATCAGGCCCACAATCCCAAACCTGAATATGCATATTTAATATATCTAACTGCTTACTAGGATAAGATAACAAGCATAATACTGCATTTTAAAGTAATATTTGGCTTTAATTTGAGAACTATAAAAATGTGTCTGTCAAATCCTGTTTGTGTTATATTTCACAGCAAATGTCAATAAACATCAACCCAAAGGAATTTTCCTCAAAATCTTGCCTCCAGGAATCCCACAGTCACTACAGTATAAAAGTGAGCGTAAGCGAACAAGCTTCATGTATGCCTGAAGGTCATCAAACTTGTGCTTGGATCAATTAATAGCAGGGTCATCGACCATAAATGCTCTCTCCTCTGCTGCCAATTCAGAGTATAGACTCCACCATCAGAATCAAGTATTTGAACTGCAGTTCTGGTGCGCTGGGAGAGACCGTTTTTCTACAGCTTTACTGTGGGCACTGTAGTTCAACAGAGCAATATGCACTTCAAGCTGCCTAATAAATAGTCAAGGTTGCCAGACCCGGACTCCCTCTGCAATCACCAGACAACAGTTGCAATGCCTGTTTTAGCCACCTGTATGGTATAAACATATTTATTTTGCAGACAGGACACAAACAAGCTCTGTCCTCACTCCCAAGCTCTAGGTCTTACTTCACAATAACACTCCGTGCAATTGTGCCTGATGCAATGGTGAGACTGCTCACACGCCTGCTGGATTTTAGAGTCTCTGAAGAACTAATAATTGGAATAGGAAAACCTAAATCTATAAATGCCAGAAGAGTATAAATTCCTCTACTTGAGGAAGGAGAGGAAGTAGCTATAAAAATAAGCAATAAACAATAGAGGTAGGCAATACTGAATATGAATTCTCTCCAAATTTCTGTCAGAGTTTTAAAATTGGACAATAAGTCATTCAAGATGGCTTCTTCTACCAAACTAATTCCTTTTGTTTTCTGCATTTATTTTTTTCAAACTTACAGTTGGAAGCAGATAATCATAATTTTTTGCTAGTGCTTTCTCTCTAAGGAAAACTTTCACTGTTCACAGCAGTTAGCATTGAATTCTTCTAGTCCTCTAGAGGTTAGCTTTCATTTTCCCAGTAAAACCTCATGCTGCCAATATTGCCCCTTGGTTCTTTAGAAAAATGTGCCTAGAATATTCCTATTTGTTTATACTGGAGATTTTATTATCTTGTAATTTCCTAACATAGTCTTCTGTTAGGAATAAATCTAGGTTATATTTGCTCTATTTCTTATGATTTTGTGGATAATGTCTTCCCTACAGTCTAAAAAAAAACCCAAACAAACCCAAAATGAAACACAATTGATATTCTTCTTGCAATTCCATGAAATATTTTAACCACTTCAATCCAATTTCTTAACACATTTTTAATATTTTACTTGGGAATGTATTTTAAGGATTTCTTTTCTGAAATTAATATCTGCAGTATGTAAATTGTGATAAAGACAAATACTGGACTTATTTCAATTCTTTGTCATCACAGCCAGTGAATTTATTTAATCATTATAGCTTCAGAAACCTATGTCTGCTACAGAATTCATTGGTGAGAATAGATGAAATATGGAATAACTGCTTCAGATATATCCTCAAGCTACTTAAGGAAAGGTATAGTGAGAAAAACAAACAAATGAAAAGAAAATTAATTCATATATCCGTAGGTACTAAAATATGTTACGGCTTCAATCTAATATTTTCCTTTGCACATCTACTGCCTTTTTCTATATTTGTATGGGAAAAAAATTGCACTGCCAAGGTGGCTTTCCTTTAAAAAGTAACAAAGCTAGTTCTTAAGTTTTTGAAATATCTACATTCAGAGAAACAATCTCTTCACTTAACTTCAGTCCTGATTGAAATGCAGCCCTGCTCTCTCTGCTTTGAACATAAAGCATGCTCATTATAGTGTAGCCAGTTTTCAGATAGCTTTATCTTATAATATACTTTGAATGAAATACACTAGTTTTGATTCATAAAAATATTTCATGATCTGATTATAGATCTTGCTGCTTCAGAGGAGAAATTAAGAGGTGCACTTCTCTACAGCTCCACCACAGAGACTGGGTAACTTTTCAAATCTTACTATTCCCTGTGCAGACCACTCAGCATGTGCAAACCACTCACATTGTCATGTCCATATTGAAGGGAATATTTCTGTACAGTCTTTTAAAATATGAAAATACTGGAATCTTGACAGTTTAGTCCTTGCACTTCTGAAAATTTTAGGGGACAAGACACCTTATATTTTCTTTCCACCATTTCTTTACCATATAACATTTTTAACATCTTCTCTCATCATAAAATGTGATTTAGTGACAGGTCTGAACTCTTTCACATTCTGTAGGCCTATTAAAGTTTGTTTTCCACTCCCTACAAAACAAATGTAACCCCCCTTAAATATGAATTTGAAATGTGTGAGTAATTTTGAACATTATTTTATTGACTGAAGTAGAAACAATAATTTTCTCCTCTGCTTCTTGAAGAATAATGCATGTTTATGATCTTAAATATACAACAATGTAGCCATGCTGTTTTTGCAAGTAAAGAAGCTGTTGGAAAGAATCAAAAGCAAAACCATTTTTTACTCAAAACAGTCTGTTTGTGGAAAAGACATATTTTGGGAGGGAAATTAATAAATTGTTGAAATGTCTACTTTCAACATTTTCTAGAATAACAGCAAACTCCCTAAATCTCTCAGGTAAAATTTTTTGTTTTGTCTGGAATACTAAAATATCCATTAGGCAAAGGAAAAAAAAAACCACACAGCCTCCAAAATCAAAACCTATCGCCCCTCCAAAGCAACAGCTGCAACAACCAAACAAACAGAAAAAAGAATCAGATTATTTTGTAGGTTCCTTGTTTGTTAGGGTATCCTTTTACCCAGAAGAAATTTGTGTTCCAAGCCTTGCTCCATAAAATGTCTAAGGATGAAATACTGATAAGTAAAGGAATTCCAGATGTGGGAATTCCCTTTTTGTGGCTCAATTGTTTCTCTAGTTGACAGTGTAAAGCCTTTTATGAAGTCCCTTGGGAGGCTGTGTTTAAATCCAAAGATTAGACTTGAGTGGGAGAACAATTTAACATTCTGTGTCCGCTTTGTTTTTGATTTGTTATTTTAAAAGTGAAACAGAGAACTGATTGGTATGATAGCCATAATGTTCATAAAAGTGCTTTAGATGTAGACTTTCTTAAATGCAGACATCTAACTGGCTTATTATATATCTTATGATCATTCTTTTATTATTTTTCCTCTCAATAGCAGGAAAAGGAGAAATTAATCTGCCAATTATTTTTCTAATGGATAAAAGAACTCAACATGGCTCTTCAGTGGTTAAACTGGATTTTCTCCCACCTGCAGTGATATACTCATTTTTCCAAAATATACATCAAAAGATGCACATGCCAAGTCAGATGGTATAATTTTATACCTCTCTTGCCTATGTAAGAGAATACTATATATATAGACTTAAGTAAATTATGACACTTCCACAAAAGTTAGAAAAACTTTTCTAATTTTAGAGAAGATTACTGTTATGGATCTCTTGATGTTCAGAACAGTAAGTGCCTTCCATCTTTTTGCTTTCTCTGAGCTCCAAACCATGACCAACCTGCTGCAGAACGGGTAGCGTCATACATACTGCATACCAACAGAATGCGAATATTCCATCAACATCAGGCCTTACTGACTTTTAAACTCCTACATTGCAAGAGTGTTCAGAAGAGGTTCACAGGTGATGAACCTGAAACAGTGTGAAAAAAGTCAGCAATGGCCTGCTGGCTCTTCAGTTCTAAGCCAGAGTTGAGCTCATTTAGTGAATAGTGGGATGTTATTAGAAACTTTTTCTTACAGAAGATAGAATCACAGGTACAATGTGAAGAAAGGAGAGTGAAAAATGAGATGGCAGGGCAAGGGTGAAAGAAGGCTAATGAAAAAGCAAAGTTAATATAGCTTTACAGCTATAGCCTTGTAGCCTTAAGGAAAGATAATACAGCCTTACACAAAGTGGGCTTTTGCAGAAAAACATGGAAATGGTCTTTCCGGTTATGTCTAAACTGCTGGTCTCAGGAGCATGTGCATCATCCTGTACTGTCATGAGAATCCCTGCTGTAGACATCCACTAGCTTTTCTGCACCTCCCTTTCAAAATAGGTAAAGCTTGTATGGCAGAAAAGGTGTTAAGTTGCACCCTGGTTTTCTGCTCAGGGACCAAGAGGCCAGAGCATGCCATGACCTCACTGTTTAGCAGGCTTAGCCCTATTGTAAATCATACACTACTGGAGAGATAAAATGTGGTGCACATTCCTATGTATGCCATTTACTTGCTAGCACTAGACAGCAAGATGCCCCCACAAAGTATACAAAAAAAAAAAAAAAGTACTGTAACACTAATGTAACTGTAACAGTACCACAGATATGAAAAGAAAAATAGAACCAAAAACTGTTGATGTTGATTGAACTGGAAAACAAGCCTCAAAATGTAAAGTCTTATTATCCATATCATGAAGAGTGGTTCAATGCTGTGAGTCATCACGACTAGAGCAATCCTTTTAACATTTCTGACAATGGTGTTTTGTCTCTGAGAGAGCAGGGAAAGGAGAATATAAACTATTTTTAGTCTCTGACCTGAGAATATCTGGGACAAAAAGAGGCATCTCATAGAGTCTCTTTTGAGGTTTGTTCCCAGAAAAGGCCTCAGTTGGAGAGGTCATTCCTCTCTCAGAGAGGCAGTGGATCCCTCACTGCCCAACTATTTCTACATATACAAAGTTTCTTTTAAGTGTCAGCATACCACAAAAGAGGATAAAGATGGATCTCTTTATCTAAAGATGGAGTCAAACATTTAATCTATGCATTGGACTTCCAAAATTTGGAATGTAAAGTTTTATAAACATAGCCATTAGAAAACCATTTGTATGCTGCTAGGTTAAATGTAACACCAAGACTGTAGTTCTAAAAATGGCAAACAGCAAAAGGCTTATCCTAACTCTTGCTCTGCTCCTTTGATTATGTAAAAACGCTGTGCAGTAATAACTATGACAAAAAAACGGGCTGTTTCTGACTCCATGATTTCCTCCTTAATACTTAGAACAAAGGGTGCTGTTGGAGGTGAGGACATGAGAGGAAGGGCTGCAGTAGTCAAGACAGTTTGGCAGTGTGCTACAACCAAAGAGGTACCCAGAGCTTTAGCAAATCACAAATAGTCCAACTACCTTGGCCCTGTGGGCCCTAATAAGCAAAACAGTCAAATCTGTGTCTATATACTGGAAAGAGTAAAGGAGCCTTTGATTTCATAAATCACTTTCACACTGGCAGAAATGTGCATGTGAAATCCTGCTAGCCAGGTCCTACGGATGAGTCACGTTACTGGAGTTCCTGCTCCTTTAGCAGTCTACTCCCCAGCATCACACCGTGCCTAGCCCCTCTCTGGAAACCATACTCTATTCAGTGTATCACTGTTGTTAAATATTTTAGCTGTGATACACAACGTGCTTGTTCAGCAACTGAACTGAAACAGACACTTGGCCCATGGGCCTGAAGGCTAGATTGCCACTTAGAGAAAAGTATGCATAATTAAATTCTGCCTCATTTTATGCCTTATCCTCCCTCTCCACTTTTATCTCCAGCTACCATTAACAGACTCCTTTTCAGTCTCCCCCTTCTTATCCTTTTTCCTTCTTTCCCTTTCATCCTTGCTTGTGTCTTTTTCATTTTCCCTTACTTTAATTTTTTTTCCAAATCCTTTTGATCATTTGTCTCCTCAGACCCACGGTTCTTTACCCTGTGTTCACGGGCTTTTCCATTTTATATCAGCTTCTCCCTCTCTTCCTTCTTACTATGTTCCTGTTTCCTCAGATGAAATAACCTTATTCCAACAATCTGGGGACTTGATCTTCAGCATTATCTGTTAACAAATTTTAGTCACTGTTCCTTAATGAGCAAATTTGGATGGAAACAAAGCATATGGCTAGAAGGAACAGTGTGGAAAATGGGGTGATAAAAATCAGTGGTATGAAAATGAATTTAATTACATTATTCTTATCATTGTATCATCCAAATGCTCATTTGCTTTGACAACGATTTTCTCTCAGCATGTGTGACATCTTAGCCGTATACTTAATGTATAGCTTTGTCTCTCATTTGTTATTAAAGAGCAGTGAAAGATTTGTCTAAATGAAATCTGATCTACATTCTACCAGCAGGAATTTAATCTTCAGAGCAAATGATCTTGCCAAGAATGTCTGTGCAGGTCATGTATGCAGGTATCTGTTCTAACCATTCTCATATAAATATGCTTGTTTTCTTTAGCTGTACAAAATCACGTACACAGGCACACAGGAATATGGAGTAAGTTATCCAGTTACAAATTAATCTCATTATCCATTAAACTGGTACAAATAGAGTAATTTGTTCGCTTTCATATGCTTTCAGGCAAAGTGTCTCTGCCTTGAGTCCTCTTCCTTTCTTGAGTTTCCAGCTTGAAACTAAGACTCTTGAACTTGAGATTTCTTGACTAGCAGTCTAACATCCTTCAAAAAAAAACAAACAACCAAACAAAAAAAAACAACAACAAAAAAAAAAACCCACAAAAAAACATAAAGCCCCCCCCAAAAAATAAACAAGAAAAAACCCCTGATAGCCCCCCAGCTTTCCTTACATTGCCAAGCCCTCCAGCCATGTACTGTGACAGAGTGGTTCGCAGGTTAAGCGCATAACCTTCAGGCTCAATGTGCCAGAAGAACATGGAATTCAAGTTCAGAAAGAAATGCCTTTAGTTTAACTTGTCAGTTCTCAACATCTACAGGTGCTCTGGCACGCTTTCTGCTAATCCAAACTGATCTTTACATCTGTAATTTTTTTTTGTCAGCAGCTGAGGCTGATCAGTCTCTTCTCCTTTAGTTCTCTTTATGCAACAATGTCCTACTCTCTTCTGCACAGCTGAATCCCCCTCTGACCTCTCACCGTTCAGTGGTGATGAACATTAAATGTCTTTTTCAAGCAAGCCAGCTACTGAGGATAACATAACATACAGTCAGGGAATCCCCTAAGTGCATGGTACCAAACAGACCTCTTAATTTGGTTAAGTTACAATTCACTTTGTTGAAATATCTTAACAAAAATACCCTCTTCCTACAGTTTACAGCATTCTAAAACATTGTAATATTCCATGCATGAAAGCTGATTTTTTTATACTGGGTAAGTCTTCTGCAAACTCTTTCGTTGATACATGAGTGATACCCATAACATTAATTTCTTAAAGTCTTTAAAATAGTTTGCATTTTATAGACTGCAATTCATCATAAACCCATTATTACACATGTATTACAAATGAAAGCTCATCTTTACAATGATAATGCCATTTTGTTTCACTTTGAGCAGAGCCAAGAGAATGCTGCTGATATATTTTCTGATTTCCCTCACCTAAAGAACTCAGTGAATTCAGAAAGATAAATGTCATCAACTGGGATCAGCAATCGCATAACATATATACTTTTAATCGGGACTTTCTGTGTCTTTCATTGTGCCTGGTAGAGTGTTCTTCTCCAGTAATTTTTTTTCAATTGTGCTGGACTGAAAGGACCATGAAATCTAAGTGGACCATTTTTATTCCAAATAACCTTTTCATGTTTAGCTATTTGTAAGTTCCACTTTTCTTTGTCAGTCACAATGATTTCCTTATTATCTGGGTCACTTTATGCTGGGTTGCTGATTCTTTTCCCCCTTCATGCTTCCCGCTTCATTAGTGCTCCTGTTACATGCTGTTTTCTTTTTTAACTGCACCTTTCTTTTCTTCGTTTCTTTGCTATCCTTCCCTTCCTTTCCTACCCCTGCCTTTTCTATTTTTTTTTTTCCTAGAATCTTCATCCTCTTCATAGAAACTGAATCACAGAGAATTAAGAAAAATGGGGAAAATTGTTCTCAAGGGCATTAGGAGTAGTGCAGAAATGTTTGCTTCTCAGTAAAACATAAAATGTTCAGTGAATATGAGGGACATTTTCACTTACATTTATCTAAAATAGATATAGCTAATACAGCTGATGTTCTGCTATTAGTGAAGAAAGTCTTGTGGCCATGTGAGCTGCAACAGATTAAAGAAACTGCAGCATATTTATGTCAAAATGGTATTTATAAAGGTCAAAATATAACTTAGTGACTGAAGATTTAAGCACTGGTTTTGGAAATAGTAATCTTAAGCGGACAAAAAAGCCTGTTTACATTATCTTCTTGTGCACTCACCATTTCTTATAATAACAAAAATATTGGCATGCCTATTTAAAAGTTATTCCTCTTTATTATTCAAATCCCCCCCAATTCCTGACAGATTTTATTTGAAATCAAATTTGTTATTTTACCAGTGCACTTTGACTGTTGCAGAACCAAACACACAAAGTTCAAAACTGGACCTAGAAAAAAATGAGAATAAACCCAGCAACTTCCTTTTTGTATCTTTAACAGCTACCACTGTGCTATCTGCAAAAGTATCTTCAGAGACAGTCTTAAGGCCACATGCACTCTACAGATCTCTCATGCTTTAGACTGGATCTGAGGAAGAAATACTTTACTGTAAGGGTGGTGAGGGACTGGAATGGGTTGCCCAGGGAAGTTGCAAATGCTCCATCGCTGGCAGTGTTCAAGGCTGGGTTGGACATAGCCTTGGGTGGCATGGTTTAGTGGGAGGTGTCCCTGCCTGTGGCAGATGGATCGGAACTAGATGATCTTAAGGTCCTTTCCAACCCTAACTATTCTATGACTCTATGATTCTATGCTGACATTCAAAATCATTTTCAGGCTGTTATTTCCCAAACTGGTGAGAGACTAGTGCAAAAAGCTTCCAGATCATCCCAGACAATAGAAAGCATAATCCATATTACCACAGATTCACTCTGCTGCAGCTGCAGGAATACCTTCCACTCTGCATTGATCCAGGTTTCCCCAGACATCCTCCTTAGGTCAAGTTTTACACAACCTATCCTTGTATCATCACATAGAATCACCAGTAGCCCTAGTCCTGCCATACAGAGGACCTACTCTTTGTCAGACTAGTTAGAGGCATTGCCTTCTATCAGATACAAATGACTAAGAGAACTCTTTCAGGGGACCTCATCTCCAGACCCTCACGGATGTTGATGAAGGATGGAAAACAAGACCCAGTGAATACCTTTCTGAGGTTCCTAATTCAAAACCGTCCAGAATAGACCATAGCACAGTATCTGGAGGTTCAGCTTCACAACTCCAAGAATGAAGCAAGATAGGAAAAAGCAGAGATAAGAATGTACAGGATACTACTGTACTAGCATACATACTAGCCAACACCCATATTTCAACTTTGACCCTGGCCATTGCTGGAAATCACATTTTACAAATTTGTTTTCTGCTTAAAGCAGCAGCAGAATGAGTCTGGGGTCAGCTGATCTTTGCCTTGTGAGTCTGCCTTGTGATCTCTTGCATTTAAGCCCAAGATGCTTCCAGCCAGCTTTATCTGTAAACCAGTGGTCCAAGGCAGCCTCCACTGCTGTGTTCTTGTCTATTCCTTCTCCTCAATCCTTTTTCTCCCAAGCCAAAGGCCAGTGTAAAGCTTCAGTGCTATTTCCTTTTATTTTCAAGCTAGCATGCAAAAATACAAAGCTATGCCTATGTAAGACAGCTTAGTATCCTGAAATTCAGTATTTAGTGGTGAGGGAGCTGTGTTTTTACTATTGATTTCACTGGAAACAGGACTTGGTCAAATAGGAAAAGTACTATTGGCGAAAGTGTTAAAGCAGAAAAATCAGGCATATGTTTAATCTTCTACTAGTGTGATTACAAAAAAGCAAAAACTATTTTGCTTTCTCCTTTTCAGTTTTCACCCTGTTATTCTGTTCCAGAAGCTGTGTATCCCTGGTTTTGAGGCATTTCAGAGACTGACAGAAATAGTTACTTTCATTTATGCTAAAAATTATTCCAAAGTGTTTGGTGCTCAGATGGAAGAAATTCTAATCTAGGAAACTTTTAACTCATATCTGCAGTGCTTGTGACCACAAAGTTTACTGTACATAATTCATTCAATTATATTCTGAAAAGCTCTTTCAATTCACTGTTTGCACCTGAGCCTTTGAATTTGGCAGAGGTAACTCTGAAGTTATAGAAATGTTTCAATCTAGGTGTTTTAAAACTTGCTAGTGCTTGATTTTAGTAGTATTCTTTTAATATATTTTGTTTGAACTGTAATAAAAACAAAGTTTTGTGATGAAAACTTATTGCTCCTGATTTAGCATCTATCTCTCTGGAAACCACATATCCTTAGTTTATAGCTTCAGACAATCAATGGATGGTCAGTTCTTCAGCATGAGAAAATTTTCCTTAGCAATGCTCGCATCTGATCACTGCATAGGAGAAAGGAGAAAACAACATTGTATTTTGTTTGCCACATAGATTCACCTTTCTGAGAGCTTTAATTAATAGTACTATGTAAGCCTTTGAAGTCTATCACTCTTTGATGGGAGTAGACTTTTTTTTTTGTTTTTATATGGGTAATGGTTTCACCCCCAAACACACCTGTAATTCCCATTAATACTGATGTGAGGCTAACAGAAACAATTCTACTACACTGAAGCTTTCCTGCACATAGAATTCCCATTAACTTTAATCTAAGTTCTGCACAACAAGCAACAGCAGGATCAGCACTCATTTTGAAAAGCAAAGTAGTATGTAATGATTCGCCACATGTGCAATGCCTTCCTGACTTTTATTTACCATGCTTTTATTTTGGTAATAATTCTTGTCTCATTAGAGTGGTTATTTAAACTTGCGAGAGGAATCCATTTCAGCATTATGTTTTAACACATACATTTGTATCCATCATAATTCTTAATTTAGTCTTAATAAAATAATTTAACAGTATAAAATCAATTATTAAATAATTGATTTTTTAGCACAATAGTACACAGAGCAGGAGAATCAATAGCATTCATGGCCACAAAGGATTTCAAGTTATCATTCCTGATGCCTTTGACAAATCAATGGGTAGTTCAATTCCTACTTATTTTATTATGTGTAGCTTGCTAAAAAATTTCACTGTATGCAAAAAAGTCATTCTTCGATTAAGTACATTTCTGCTCTTATTCTTTCCCGTGCTTGCTCCCCTCTTTGCCTTCTTGGGGCCACATTATTTAAATAAGCACCCATTATTTTCAGTAGGATGACTTGCTAAAGGGAAATATTTGTGTCCCTTCAGTGGACATCTGCTGTTGGTATGAAAGCAATCAAGAGGAAAAAATGATGGTATGAAGCACATTTAACTTTCACGCCTCTTCATCATTCTGCACACGCGAACATCAACAAAAATTCAATCATAAATATGTCAAAATATATTCCTCCCTTTTCTATAAAAGCAGAACTAAAAAAAAAAAAATCAGAAAAGAATACTAAAGATAAGTCAACTTTTTGTGTGAACCTTTCAACTTTGTAGCACCTCCCTTGACCCATTACTTCCATTAAAAAAAAAAAAAAACAACAAAACAAACTTCCAAATACACAAATATGAAATTCTACAAATGACTAACACAAACTGCATAATTTGGACTTGTCATCAGTAGAACATATAATTTACTTATCAACAACTTTTTAACATACTAAGGTAAAAAATCTGCAGTCAGCACAGGTGGTGGTGTGAGAGGTTGTACTTACATCTATGTTCATACGCTGCCTCTAATGGATTCTGCATCACTGACTACTGTGAGCTCAGCATTGCCTCTGATGAGATGGTATCGCAGTGTTTTACAACAGTATAAATTGCTGTTAAAGTAGACTTCATGGAAAAGAATATTTTTCTTTTTTTTTTTCCTTTTTTTAAAGACAATATAAAAAGTGCATTTATTTTCCTTCAACTAAAAAAAAAATAAAAATCTTCAATTCATCTGCCAATTGGATCCAATTTTGTGACATCTCATGCATCTCATATTACAATTGTATTGAAGTAATAGCAGGAAGTTGTCTAGAGGTGCTGTTGACATGAATTCTACACTGCTAAATGTGAGTTAGTAATGAAGGGGCAGAAAAAACACTAATTCTATCCATCAACTGTTTTACTGCTTTTAAGACCCACAAAGAGAAACAAAGAGGCTGCATATTCACTTCTGTTTCACAAACTCCTAATTAGCTATAAATTAACTTTTGTAAAAACTTAATCTTATGCCAAGGCACAGCTACCATTATTTGATGCTAATTCTGAACTATTCAAGAAAAAATAAGAAAAATATATGTGAGTGAACAAGCTCGAGGGAAGTCAACAGGCAGAAAGAAAACTAACCTTATATTGAAGATGGCTTTTCAGTTGTTTTTTGCTTCTTTTCATTTTTTCAGCTGGCTTTTGGGTTCATTTTTGGTGGAGTGAACCAGTGAAGCCAAGATGTCGGTTCTCCTAAATGGAGATACCATCAGAAGGTATGTGATCAGTCAATGCTAGCACTGATGGCATCAGGCATTACTATTGCAGTTGTCTGCTTCTGTCCTCTGCCTTATATGCAGACAACTAAAAAACAAACTTTTGTCAAGTATTTCTAGATTGCTATTAAAGGATATATTCCATCTGATGAGAGCCTGCAGAAAACTACACTTTAGAAATGGGTTTATCTATGGAGAGAGATGGACTAATTTTTAGAAGAAAAAATACAATGCTATAGCTCTGCTGATATAATTCAGTGTGTGCTTCTTTTATTATATAGCAAATGTTAATTTGTTTTGGAACAATAACTCTGTCTTGAAAGACTGAGATGTTGGCTAACTTCACACTGCTTATCTCCTAAATTTCGATTCTTCTGGTCTCGCTCTTTGACACAGTTGATTATAAAAGCATTGAATAGAAAGAATAGCATCTTGAAGCTCAAATGAGTAAGTAGAGGTAGAGCAGTATAGAACTTTGAAGACAATGAAATCAAGCCTAAATTTGTAATAGGAAAGGATGCTAACCCAGATGAGTGACAAGATCAAAGCAATGAGTGACAAAGATGATATTACAGTCTGTACTTGTACAGACTTTGAAGACTGAATATATGAATATTTGCAAGTATTTGCATTTGATCAATCCTGTGTTTCTGTTTCTTTCTGCTCATGACCAATCTTATTCAGCCATAGACAAATATGAAGGTTATACTGCTCTCAGTTGGCATAAGTAGGTGTTTGTTTAACAGTATTAGGTATTTGAACCATCTTGCTCTCCTCTCCTATATGTAACTCCTCATAAGCTTGATAGAGACACAGCTAAGGATGTACACTTTTTTGGGAGAAGCTAGGAACAAGTGGTAAAAGAAGAGTGAAGATGCATTTCTTTACAAAGTAAATTATTTTCACTGTATGGGAAAGCTAGAAAAGTATGGGAAGTACGAGGACCTAGAAAAAAATTTGAAAGCCATGTAATAGACTTGAGGATTCAAAGGTAGAAAGTGAGATGGCTCTGAGTGCAGTAATAAGTCTTAATGGTCCTATCAGCCTCACTTGTAGTTAGTCTCTGCCTAGTCTTCCCAGGAGCCCCATTTCAGATCATGCTGGGGCCTTTAAGTGTCTACTGATGCTATGCTGTAGGAACATTGCTCTCCGTGTGTCTAGTCACAGACCCTGTTTACCCAGACCCTGACCTTTGGGTTGACTTCTGGGCTTGATCCTGGACCTGTCTTGTCACTGTGGACCTGTTTGGTGATCACCAAATATGATCCTAATTCTGACTTGCAGATAGTCTTCCTGGCTTAATCTCAGACCTGCCTCATCTCCATGAACTTGCCTGGTGATCTGGAATCTTGGTTGAATCTTACCATGCTCTCTCAGTCAGCCCTACTTAGCTTGCTGGGACTGGTGGATTAGACCCCCAGCCCCTCTCCTGCTGGGAGGTGTTACTGATCTCAGCTCCTGGTTCCCCATCCATTCAGGACCAGCTGACCATTTCTGTTCTCTGACAGGAAGTTCAGCTTTGAAGAGCCTCTCTTCTCAGGTGCACTATACAGTGATTAACTATTTCTTAGAGTTAAAAGCCACAATGCTTTTAAGTCTTTGTAGATTGTTAAACACAAAAGATTTCTAATAAGATGCTGATAATCAGAAGACAAGGCAGTATTTGGCTTGCAGACATCAAAATACATCAAATACAACCCAGAATGAGGTACATGTTCTTCCTTGTCTGTACAAATCACATGTGGGTAGGAGACTATGTTGATTGATGATCAAAACCCCCTCCAACTTTGCTCTTTGCTTCCAGCAGAAGGGACAGCATTACATATAGAGTTAAATTTTTTTACAAGTTTACAAGCTTCTACCTGCCTAGGCAAGCCTCTATCTTTTCCAGCTTATAGAGAAGTGCGACTTTATGAAATAGTTACTATTCCACAATGTAGCTATTTGTTCTTGGGCTTGAACTAGCAGTAACCATCTTGCGACAATGCCATCTGCCACTCTCTGTGTCTTTCCTGACTTTCAGATCCTAAGGGTCCCCCATTGATTCCTTGGCTATTTCAGACCTTTTTCTCACCTCTATATCAGCAACTGCTCATCAAAGATTGCTTCTCTCTAGTCTTTTAAATAATTTCTTTCCACAGATCTAGATGTGTTTTCTCTCTCAAGCCCTATATATAGTTTCATGTAAAGGCCAAGAGTGGACATGTAGAATATCCTCATCTATCACAAAAAATGTTATTTTTTAACACTTGGAGACAAAGAGGACTTTGGTTTTTAATACCACCAAATTTCAGAGCGAGCAAGCGAATAAGGCAAGGTGTCCTTGGTACAAAATGGATCATTATCATTGCTCACACAAATTATTAGTACCAAAAAAAAAAAAAAAAAAAAAAAAAAAAAAGAAAAAAGAGAGAAAGAAGCAGGCAGTCATATTACACATGACAATATCTGATAGGGAGCAGCCACAGTTGTGATTAGCACATCTCAGTGCCAAATGAATAATCAGGGATCAATTCCAGTGCCAGCAAGCCCCAGCAGCAATAAGCAGGAAAGATGATGAGCCTCTACTGAAGATGGAACATTATGTATGCAGCAACTTTTGCAGCTGGTTTATATTGACCTTAGATTCCAAGGAGTTCTCTGTTGTTCCTCGGGGGCAGGCAGAGACAGGGTATGTGATGGATGCGATCTTTTAAGAACACTATTATGTCCTCACTTTACCTCTCAAAAATAAAAAAGGAGCACACCTGACTTTTTGAATAAATACTAGATTTATTCAGAACACCACGTTTATCACCAAAATAGCTCTTCAGTAACAAATGAAGCTTTTACAGCAGCTATAGATACAGATATATTAAACACTATGAAATAGAATATAATTGAGTATAATACAATCAATAAATACTGATACATACGTAAACACTTTTTTTATTTTTGAAGCTTTTGACAAGAATCAGCAGTGAAAGAAGAATATAAATAAAAATCTGGGTGAGAAGATAAAGCTAAGTGATAAAGATAAGTGAACATTGGCAAAGGAGATGATGTTGCTCTGTATTTAGGAAGAAAGAGTAACAAAAGGATAAAAAACCCAAAACCTTTTAGGTTTGGCACATTCTCCCTCAACCTACAGAGATAATGGAATTTCTCTTGCATGGTCTTCCTGGCCAAGGATTTACTCTGGAATTCCACTGTAGCAGAGAAGTAATTTCAATCAAAACAGAATATTAATCATTGCCTGCATTCATTCTAAAAAAGAGTATCTTTTGCTTATTAGCTGTACTTAACTAAGAAAATGGGCCCTTGTCCTGTGAAGAGAATTACTTTTTCATATGTAAATAGTAGTATCATTGAAAGATTTATGAAGCTTGTCCGTCTGAGCTTTATAACAAAATGGAGTAGGCTACTGAAAATCATTCTTGTCCAACTACTTTAGAGTGCAAAAAATAGCTTTGAGCTGTGAGTGATGTTGTTTGCTACTGATCCAAAAGATCAGGTTACAGCTGTGTAGCCCACGTTCTTGGCCACTTAATCAGCATTGTCACAGGTCAGAAAAAGGCAGGATGTTTGACTCCTCAGTTTTCTATTTGTGCTGTAACACGAGCAAGAGCGTGTTCCTGATTCATATCATTGTAGGAAAGGCGACTTCATGCCTCAGATTGTGCAGGATGGCCTTGGTGTCTTACAGAACTTGAGATGTGTTTACTTGTTCTTGTGCCAGTAATATAGAATGAATAGCACTGCAAATATCATTAGTACCTTACAGGAAAGGCAACAGCTAAATAGATAAACAATACATATGTACTTGTTCAGCATATATGTATGCATATCCTAAGAACTTTTCCATGACATTGGTTAAGTACTTCTGTTTCCACATTACGGTAAGTATTTGCACCTCACACCTCTCCAACCATTAATACAGTTCTCTCTCAGTTTGGAACTTTTAAAAATTATTTGTAAGAAGTAGCTTGGAGATCTGGAATATCGGAAATAGATCTGCAAGAGAATGATTAGCAGGGAGAGGGCAGCTAAACCAGTGAAGATTGTGTAATAAACCATGTAATTATTTGTAATTTATCATCAGGATGTTTCATTTTCCCTCAGTGGAATATATACAAA
The DNA here is from genome assembly GCA_032466535.1 of Forpus xanthops. Classification (NCBI taxonomy): domain Eukaryota; kingdom Metazoa; phylum Chordata; class Aves; order Psittaciformes; family Psittacidae; genus Forpus; species Forpus xanthops. Next base: position 50,479 of record JASSUY010049283.1, read on the forward strand.
TTCCATACTTAAAAATTAAACCAAAAACTTTGCAATGAAGGCTGGTTGTGTGCATTTCCCACTGATGCACATCAAAATCTAGGAAATAGTTACAGCAACGTCCAGATTATTTTTTTTTCTCTTTATTCCATATGTTTTACTCATTCTTTTGACTCCTTTCAAGCAGGAGTAATTCCATTTGTGGTATCTGTGATTTTCTATGTTCCTAAGCTGAAGTGTAAGTAGGGAATGTAAACATGTACTTCTTTGAGGTGAACTTGCTCAAGAAAAGATGAAAAGTATGTTTGTCAGTATGAAACAATCAACAAAGTAACTTTCTTCCTTTTTTTTATGATTCTTGAAGCTCTAGTTATTTTTTTTTTTATATATATTGTTTCTGGACTCTTGTCATACCTGCTCCAGTACTAAACCACAGCAAAACAGAGCTGACAATTCCTGATCAGCCATGCATGACCTGTGTTTCTATTGTTCTCACTGGGTTAGCTATTCCCTGGAGCTTAACTGTTTCTTAGATTTACTGTAATTAAAGCCAAATGGTTATATCTCTAAAGGTCAAGCACTTTAGCCTTACTCCTACTATAACTGTGACCAGCCTTAGATACTCTTCTGTAATCCACAGAACTCGGTGACTCTCGATTCCGTCTTCACTAAGCTAATGCTAGATTGCTGTGGCTATAGTCATGGAGTTCTTGATTCCACGTAACAAAGATGGGGTTGAATGTTTTGGGATTAAGATAGGGTTTTAGGTCTGAATATGATACCTCACCACACAGTGTTAGGATTGACATTGCCTGACCAGAGATGAAATTTTACATGTGTCTGGACATTGCAAACCTAGAGAGAAGTCATTGTTAGAATAAGAATTGGTTTTAACTGTCCATTTCTGGATTTTTTAGTGACAGATCTACTAGAACACACATATAAATGTTAAATGTATCTTAAATTGAGTTGCTTATGAGACTTCTTGAGGGGTTTTAACGGTTTTGTAGTTACAAAGTTAGCACTTTCAAGGCTAGTTATATCTTGTAGGTTTAGAAGCTATAACTGCAACCTTTAAAGAACATAAAATTTGCGTAAGTTATGCAACCAGGAAAAATTGTAAAATAAATAGAAATAGATTTTTATTGCAACACACCCCTAGGTTACCAAGGCTTTGGGGGATCAGGGTAACTTTTTTTTTCCGGGAGAAGACTGGGAAGTTTCAGGCAAGTAATAAACGAAAAGGACACTCACAGTTCAAAGGAAGTCTGACGTCAGGAAACACAACAATTAATGCTATTCTGCCCCCTTGCGTTAACTTCTGAGTAGCTGCCTTACCCCCACATCTCAAAAGTTCACGTCTCTTGGTGAAGATTGCATCACGTAATAAAGGCGTTAGCGAAAACATAATACGGCAGGGTCCTGACAACAGCACGGCTGGGCGATCACTAGAAATGATACAGCTGCGTGTCTATGTTTGAAGATGGTGTATTATATGTAAAACTAATGCAAAATAAGCACGAATTATTAATATGTTGGAATTTGCACTACCATGTGGGGGATGGGTAGAGTTAAGACTTCAACCGAAATAAGAGTGAAGCCAGCTAACTCTATATGAGTAGCACAGAAAACAGAAGGTCTGTGCTGGAGAAAAAAGGAGAATCTAGTACTTGAGCTCTCCCATTCGTTTTTGCCAGCTCAAACCCTTCATTATCTAGAATCTTGGTTCTACCCTTTTATTTGTAACCCACGGGGAATAATAAATAGGCATTAATTTTGGCCACACGTGCTCTTGAAATAAAAAGAAAGCTTGCACTGAAAGCGACAGCCAACAAAAATACGTCCACCTTTAGAAGACCAATTTAGAAACTGGTTTAAACCCAAAAAACGCATCTCTGCAGCGCCCTGGACACAAGGAGCCAAAGCCCCAAAGCGGAAGAGATTGTCAAGCAGCTGTATTTCATTCGTAATGTAGAGATAAATGCCAGAAGTCGCAGAGTGCAAATAACGAAAGGTAACTGCCATTTTAACGCGATTTTACTTCCATCATTTACTACCTAACCCTGCCAACTCATGACGTCATTCTTCACTCACAGGGCTAAATCTGCTCCCCCAGGTTGAGCTGGGGGCCGGACTGGGCGATCTCCAGAACTCCCTTCCCAACTCCTTCCCTTCCCAGCCGCCCACAATGAGCTGCGGAGGGACGCGGAGCGGCTAGGGGCTGCGCAAGGCGCTTAAGTTTTATTAGCGGCACACGAATGAGAAGCAATTTATTTACAACGCAGTGCCGCTCTCCGCCAGCCCGGAGAAACCCAATTTCCTTTCAGCATCAGCTTTTAGCTGCGAGGGCTGGGCTGTTGTGGTTTCTGCGGAAGGCTGAATAGTGGCCTCCAACTAGTTCTCCCGGCAGACTCCAGGCAGCCTGTGAAAACAAAACGGTTACGAGGAGCCAGCGCATTCCCCGTCTCTCACTGATCCATCCTCCCCTTGTCCCGTTGCCCCGGCGCAGCGCCAGAGCGGTGGGGCGGGGAGAGCGGGGCCACTGCCCCGCGGCGGCTGCAGCCGTTCCCTCAGGGCCGGGACAGGTAGACAACGGCGGCCCCAACTTCAGCGCCCGCGGCTCTCACCGGGGCCGGCCCGCGGCAAAGTTACCGAGTCGCTGGGTCGAGATTTTATTTCGTTATTGTTATTCCTCCCTCTTCCCCCCTCCTCCCCACGGTTCTTCTCCGCTACCCAGGAACTTTCGACCTTGTCCTGCCAGGCACGGAGCCGCCTCCTCGGCACACGAAGCCACTCTCGGGACAGCGAAGGGAGCGGAAGGGACGCTCCGGTACTTCGCCTCCACCGGCGACAGCCGTAACCGCGCTCCCGCCCGCGGCGCCCCGCCGCTGCGAGCCTCGCCCTCTAGCGGGAGAGAGCGGCGGAGCCGGCGGCTGGGCGTGACTTCCCGCTCTCCCTTTAGCCTGCCTGCCTGCCGGGGGGGACCGCGAGTCAGTCAGGGAGCCGAGCTAAACCGGGACTAACGGCGGCGTCGGGCGAGGAGACCCCGGGATTAACGGTGCCCCCCCCCCCCCCCTCCCCTCCCCTCCCCGGGCATCGGGGGAGGCAAGCGGCCCCTGGGGTGAGGGCAGCTGCGCGGTCGGAGGAAAGCGGGAGCCCCCGGCCCCTTCCCTGGCACCCCTTTTCCCTGCCCTTAAAAGCGAATAGAGGGCGAGGAAAGGAATACAGCCCGCGGGGTACAGAGTGGGAGAGTCCGGCTGCCCCCTCCCCGCCTGCACTGCTGCCTGGAGGGGGGCGAGAGGGGCGCCTCCTACTTTGGCAAACACTTTGGCACTTTGCTGGATCCCGAGCAGGAAGGGGTGGAAATATGGGGAAAGTTGGAACTTGCCTGGTTACTTTGGCCGGACTTCTACTGGCGGCGGGAGCGCAGACGTTCACAGGTAAGAAGCCGTTTCGCCTGCCCCGGGGCCTGGCAGGGCTGCCGCGGGCGGGGGGCAGTAGAGGGGCAAGGGGAGAAGCGCTGCGCTTTCGGAGCTGGGTTGGGTTTTGCTTTGGAGTTTTATTTGCTTTTTATTTTTTTTTTTTTCCTAATTTTTCCTTCCCTGTCTCCTGCCGGGACTGACACATCGGAACCGCTGCGTATATAGCGGGGGAAGAAAATGACCGGAGGGGGCGGCGGTGGTGCCGGGATGCCCCTGCGGGCTAAGGGGAAGGGCGCTAAGGAGGCAGGCGAGAGGCCTTCGGGGCTCGGGCGGCTCGAGGGCAGGGCTGGAGAGGGACGGGCGGGACTCAGGCTCACTCCTGCCGCCGACTTCCCGAAAGTTTCCCTGTGCCCCGGCTCGGGAGGCGGAGGGGCGAGGTGAGCCGCCTCCCAGCCACGGGGCTGACAACGAGGGAAGGGAACTTAGGGTGCTGCCCGGCGGGTGCTCCGCCGCCATCCCGACCCCGGCGGCCTCCCCGCGCTCTCTCCCGGAGCTCCCCGCCTTTCGCTCTTCCCCCAGTTGCTGCTATGGAGCGCCGGCGGAGCCGGAGGTAAAGCCCTGGCCCCTTCGTTTTCTGCAGCCCCCCGGGATCGTCACCTCGGAGGGGAGGGCAGAAGCTGCCCGCGTCTGCTGGGTGTCAGGATTCACATCCAGCGAGGAGCCCGGCAAAGTGCTCCATCAACAGCGTTTTATGTGGTCCCTGAAGTTCTAGACCTGCAGATGGTTATCTTGGTCTCGAGTCCTCTGCCTGCACCCCTGCCCTATTTATGTGTTGAAGAAACCCATAATTTTAGACAGAAACTGGGATTGTGAAATAGCTCTGTGTGCTTCACTGCGAAGAGTAACTTCAGATTTTGTTTGTTTTGTTCCTAACATGAAGTTAGTGCAGCTGAAAAGCACGTTAAATTGAAGACATCTGGTCTTCGGTTCATCCGAAGTGTGCTTTGATCTGATGGTGGGAAGCAATACGTTTGGCTGTCCTTGTTCACGCTGCAGAACAGTTTATGTTTTGTATGTTATATGTCCCTTCTTTGCAACACCGCAGCTGCGTCAAGTTCCAAGGCTAGGAATTGGTGGTCTGTTTTAAAACTTGCTTTAAAAAATAAACATTTCTGGGTTTATGTTACGTTCCAGGGACCTTTTGTATACGTAGCTGCATTTCCCCTAATTTCTCTCCAGCATTTTTACTGCAGATGAGACAGAAGGTCCCTGAGCAGAAAAATGTTTTGTACCGTGGTGATATATAACAATGATGAAATCTTTTTCAAACAGTCATGTTAGGAAGAAACTGTGCTCTGTAGTGAATTATGGAACTGAACTCATTTATATTACCCCTATAACTCATTAATATTGTAAGTCTAGTGTCCAGACTTCAGTGAAAGCTCTTGCTTTATTAAGATAAATTCATAACTCATTGCTGACCTGCATGAACTGTCTTTACTTCTTGTTTCAAGATAAGCTGGGGCAGCTCTTCTGGATATTTAAATGACTTGTGCATGCAATATGCTGATACTGTACTAGGTTCAGAACAAAACTGATGAAGTTTCTATTTTTGTATTTCACCATTTGAGGTGTGTGCCTGGGAGTTATTTTTGCTTGGGGGAAAAAAATTGCTGTTGCTTTTGTTAAAAGCTTGATGTATCAGTGTCATAGAAATTAAATTAGGGGAAAATCTGTCCTTGAGTTGGGTAACTTGTCTTTTGTAATAGCTGTCCCTTGTTGCAGATGGGTTACATGACTAATGTATAAAAAGTTTAAAAACAAAGGAAAAAGAAACAAAACTAGCTTGATACTTGTTCTAAACAAAGCGTAGCAGTGGTGAGCTAAGTAATCTCTGGCATTTCTATTTCCATTTTTATTTTTACCCTATTCTAAAATGACTGATTTGTTTTACAGAGCTTGGTTCTAACTTTGCATTCAGCTATTGTTTCATTTAAGTTTCTTATTTAGACAATAATCTTACTGAAAGATCAGATCTTGGCTTTTTAAGGCCTGGAAGCTTTCAAGTAATCTTTTGAAAGCAGCTTAACAGTTAATAACAATGAGATTTTCTCTGAGTCCTTAACTAAAGAATTTAAAATTCTGGATTCATCAGTTCAAGAAGCAAATGGTCTCAAGAATTTGAATTCATGAGATGCTACCGAAAACAGTATCTTAAATGGACAATGCTGCTTATCTTTAAAGTGGCTGGGGTCTTTCTTTGCACAAAGAGATAGCTTGGGTGTGGGTTTTTTTATGTGGTTGGGTTTTTTTTTAGCTTTTCTCTGAGAAACCGTAGCACACCTGATTTAGCTTCTTTTGTTTATAATTTTAACATAAATATTAAGTGGTCCCATGCAAAGACTAAATGATGATATTACAGAGGTTCCTGAAACATGGCATTCCTGCCATATGAATTGCCACCTGACTCCACCGTGTTTCTTCTTCCATCTCCTTGCTAGATTATTCAGGCTAGGGAAAGCAGTCTATTCCTGTAAGAGATTTAGGTCAGACATAGAGATGTGGAAAGTTAGAAGGGGCACTGTAAGCCTGAATATCAGGCCTTATGTAAATAAAAGGTCTGGATGAGAAAGTTTCTGTCAAATGGCAAAATGGGGAGCTGAAATTGAAGGCAAGGAGATGTGTAATAGAACTTGGAAGTGGTGATTTTTTTATTAGGTATTGTGTGCAGGTAGATGCAAATTTGCACACAGCTGAATACTGAAATTGATGATTCTTGCTTATAACCTGAATGTGACCAAGGGAGGGTTATTGAGAGAGAGATCTGGACAGGTGGACTGACTGACTAGAAGTGCTTGTCAAAGGCAATTCATAATGAAGTTTGCATAAGGACTACTGATAATTATCAGAACCGTAGCAGGAAAAATGCTGTACAAAATTGAAAATTACTTTTCCTAGTGACTACTAAAGGCCTTGCATGGAGAATAGTAGTTCTCAAGTTAGTTTATGGATTAAAATTACAAAAACTTGCATTCTGGATAGGTGTTGTGCCTTATATTAATCTGTTTCTTTTCTGGGTATGGGTGTTAGACAAAAATTGCATTTTCCAAAAACAGAAGTAAGGAAGAAGTTTGATGTGCTGAAGTTGAAACTGTGATGAAGTTGATGCTTGGTGATTGCAGAGAGGAAAGATGAAAAGAAAGAATATAGGTTTAGTCTTTATAGCTCCTATCCCTGCTGAAATGAAACTTCTAGCAATGGAGCAATGTATAGAAAATAAAAAGTTTCTGTTATGATTGACCATGTTTAAAGACGTTTCTCAGAGTATTTAGCATCTCTGGAAGTCTTGAATGATACTGTCATCACTCTACCAGGAAAGAGCTCCAAGTGTGGTTATATCTTATTTTAACAAATTCTGCTGTTGCTTGCATTGCTTATTCCACCTGCTTTCCTTCCTCTCCACCCATCCATCAAGTCTATACTCCTGCACTTCCTAAAGGGAGTAACATATGCTAGTGAAAATGCGGCTTTATTACTGACTGACACAGCTCATCAACAAAACTCTTCCAGTTAAAGTTCATAGTGTGGTCTTGGCTTCAATAAATGATGAGAGCTGTGGGGGAAGTTTCCTAAACCAGACTTCCCTCTGTCAGAGATTTTTGCTGCTGCTGCTGTTACAGCTGTTAGGTGAATAGGTGAATTACTTGAATTGTGTTTTGCATCATAAGGTATTTATCTTTAAAATAGTCCAGCAAATTAATAGAAGCATGTTGAAGAATTTGCTTCTAAATTTTGCCCTTAAACCCAAAACTGCAAACCACAACAAAAAAACCAACTTTGACAGAAACAGAGGAACTGAAGTTTGTGTTTCTCTGTAAACTGGGATGTACTTTAGAATGTCTCAAGAAAAAACGATTCTGGGCTTTGGAAGTGGCACAGTTTGCCAAAAAAGAAACTGTGTACTGGCTACGTGGGTTGGGTTTATTTTTTTATTTAGCTATTCTGATCTTGTTCTGGTTGCAAAAGTGCTGAATCCTCTTCAGAAATTAGAAATGAATCATACAAAATATTATAAGGATGCAGTAACACAGGGAGAGAAAAAAATCCTGTGATGTTTATTTGGTCTCTCAATGTAATGTTTGTCAGAATCCATAAAGAAAACAAATCACACTGTCCTGAAACAATATAAAAGCATGTAATTTATGAAAAAAAAATACGTAGTGCTCTAAGGAGTTGCTAGATTGACAGCTAGAGAGAGCAAATCCTCAGGCAAATCACAGAACGTGTTAGGATAGAGCGAGTAAGCTTCTGAACTCCGTCTCACTAATGTCATTTGAGTCTGACCTGAAGAAATGTGGAGATCATTTATTTTTCATATGTGCGTTCTCATGCACTGAACTGGTCAGCAAATGTGTCAAACAACCTAGTTGCCAGTGGCCAGGTCAGTTTCGCACATTATTGCTGAGACAGTCGGTTCAGTTCTCATCATTAGATTCAGCTAGGGGAAGATAATAGGTGTAGACCTGACAGAGCAAAGTCCAGTGACGTTGTCAGGTCAGGACCTGTGAACTGAGCCTGCATTTCACATGTTGCAACTCTATGCTGAAGGAAATACTATTTGAGAGGGATCTCTCTTGTGTTTAAAGCTCATTAGTATCACTGTCAAAAACTTATGTGAGGTAGCTACATCACTAAGTTTTAAAGATGTTTCCCCAGAAAATGACATGTATTTATGAACCTTTCAGCTCACATTTACAACTGTTGTATAAAGTAGTTCTGAAAATTTTCTAGGGAATAAATTCTTTGTTGATGTGTGAATGCAGAGGAATTATTAGCTCAGTTTCTTTTGGAAAAATTGAGAGAGACCTCTTTATTTCATTTGATATTGCTGATGACTTCCAGATCTGTATTTCTGTTTCAATGTGTCATGTTATCAATGTATTAAAAGGATTTTAAAAAACAAAACCGATTTGGAGCATATGGTTATATATTTGGGGGGTGGGGGGAAGAGGGGAGAGGGAGGGATGGAGGCAAAGTATAACAAATTTTATTGTCGTTTTATGTGAACATAGTGGAGTGAACAAATACTTTCTGTTTTTTTGTAGTGTCTTTTGAGTTTTGCCTGCTGTGATCTGCTGCTGATCACTAGGTGTAGCTGCATCTCTAAATCCACTTTTCGAAGCACAGTGTGAGGAAGGGCTGTAAACTGGGCTTTACAAGAATGTAGGTATATCTGGAGCTGGGAGGTGTGAAAATACATGATGGATTTTTTTGACTTAGAGAGTTTTAATCCATTGGTGGCTTGTTTGCACCAGTTTGTTTATAATACAAATGAATCCTTAATTACTTATAAAAAGGCTACTTTCAGTATCAGTATACGACAGAAGGAAGAATGAATAATATAATAAAAGTACATAGTAAAATGCATGAAATTACAAAGACTGTCAGTAGTTTCCTAGTGGTTTTAAATGAAGGCTTTATTGCTATAGGAATTTAATAAGGGTATATCTTAACCATATTGATTGATCCTTGTCTTAAGGAAAAGCTTAAGTGTTGTGTGAGTATATATCTCTTCTCACAACCTACCAAGCTTTCTGTTCCGTGCAAAAGAATTCTTTTCAGAGATGATATTGGTGTCAGTGGAGTTCTGTTCTACTTTTGGAAGTTGGTGTGTTAGTTTTTAAGCAATGTAACTTCCATTAGGGTTGCAAGAAGGTACAGAGGGTATGTCCCTAAGTTTTTTCTAAAAATGAAGGAAAACTTTTAGTCATAAATTACGGTGATTGAGTGTAATAATAGTAGTTTCTGAGTGTAATAATAGTAAAAAGAAAGGTGTATTTATGCCTCTAACATATACTCATGTTCAGTAGCTGTGGGGAATAGGAAAGAAGTGTCTCAGCCAGAAGTGTCTGGCTCCACATTGACCCTTTGCCACCTGAGAAGCAAGGGTAGGAAACAATATAATGACCACATTTGTTCAAGCAAAACCACAGCAGCATTGGCAGGAAGGAGTGCTGAAACTAGTTGAGAATTAGGATGTTTGAGGGAGAAAGGTGGTAAGGAAATTATAACATTTTCTGGAAGGGTGTGAGGGATGAAACTTACTGAAACCGAAGATGTTCTAGAAAAAAAAAAACTGAGGCCATAATGATGGCTAAATTACGTCTGGAAAACAGAAATTAATGTGTAATTATTCACATCTTATTTTTGTCATCTTAGTTTTGAACATGTTTATCCTTAATAATATGTTCAAGGCTCGAACATGTCTTCTGGCAGTGTTACGTAACAGTAGTTGATTATCTTTACAAATATGATTAGCTGTAATGATGTTAATGAATTTTTATTTTTTCTTTTCTGTGGAATGGTATAAACCCAACATTTTCCTTATGAGTGTATTTGTCGTGTTGTTGTCCGTGTGTCCCCCCCCTTCCCCCCCCCTGGCTCCCCCAACGTGTAATCTGCCCTGATTTAGAGAGCAATAGGTTTTGGCTGCAGTAGGGTTTTAGGTTGACGTGGCTCTTCCCTACCCACCCCCAACCTCTTTTTCTTGCTTTTATTTTTTATCTTCTTCAGTGTTCAACTTTTATAAATATCTCTTACAGCATTGTTATGTTAATCACGAGAAATGTGTTTTTGCTCTGGAATAACAGCTAATTGCCTCTTTCATCACTTTAGCTCTTCATCTTCTAGGAAAAGGAAACAGAGCATCTTATGGCTGTATTAGAGCAGGGTTGTTTGGTGTTTGATTTGCTCTTTGAGGTTTATGGCACAATTATTTTGGAGAAGTTTTCAGGAAGATCATGCTTTATTACCTTGAATCCTGTTGCCAATTTTGTCCTTAACTCTAAAACCAAATATTGTTTAGATTCTGTTTTTGAAAGTAATATGCTGGATAGAATACTTTTGTCTGTGGCCTTTTGTTTTAATTCTGTAGTGCGTAAAGGTAGGCTGATTAGGTGTTGTGGTTTAAGCCCAGCTATAAATCAGCCACACAGTCTTCTCCCTCACTCCCCCTGCCTTTCTCCCCTCTCTGCTCTCAGACGGATGGGGAGGAGAATCTAAAGAATGTAACTCCCATGGGTTGAGATAAGAACAGTCCAGTAACGCAGACCACTACTGCTACCACCAATAATAATAATGACAAGGGAAACAACAAGGGAAGATAATACTACCGCTCACCTCCCACTGACCGATACCTAGCCTGACCCAGTAGTGATCTAGCCCTTCCGGGTGCCTATCCCCAGTTTATATAGTGGGCATGATGTGCTGTGATATGAAATACCTCCTTGGTCAGTTTGGGTCAGGTGTCCTGTCTTTGCTTCCTCCCGGCTTCCACTCCTCCCTGGCATAGCATGTGATTCAGAAAATCCTTGGTCAGACTCAGGGTTACTGAGCAGCACCTGAAAATATCGGTGTTATCTACGCTGTTTGCAGGCCAAAAGTCAAAAGCATAGCACTGCACCAGCTACTAAGAAGGAGAAAAATGACTGCTACTGCTGAACCCAGGGCATTAGATAACAGAATTGTTTAGTTGTGCTGAAAGATTCTAATGTAATATTGAAGAGAATATTACAGCTGTTTCTGTGCACTTCTCAGGTGAATAGGTAGTGAACCACTACTGTCTTGAGGTTTTCATAATGGAGTTGTTCTTACAGGTAAATGAATAGAGGGGCTTTTTCACATTTGTTTTTCTAGTGAATATAGACTAGATTGAGTAAATAATTTTCATCCATAATATACATTTCTTTACTTGTGTACATGCTTGTAATCTATGCACTAGTTTGTATGCCTGTGTCTGAAAAAGCTGATAAATTCTTAACCTTTAGCAGACTTCTGCATTTTTGATGGTGTACTTTCACCATAGGTGGTTGCAGGGGAGTTAATTCTGGTTTTCTGGGTTTGGGTTGTTGGTTTGTTTTTTGTTTATTTTTTTTTTTTTTCCTCTTTTTCTTCTCCTTCTAAGGTCAAACAATTTTATTTTGGGAGCTGATGCTTAGTAATTCTTTTACAGCCATAACAATAATTTATGATAAAAGAAATTGTCACTTACATGAGCATTTTAAAGTTTTTGTTAGCAAATTTGCATAGTTTCTGTAGGGAGCAAGGATCTCCAGGTTTGAAAAAGGGGTATTACCAGGTTATATATCTCAAGAAGAAGCTATGATCTTCCTAAAGGAATTCATGTTGTCCTCTGCCTGCGTAGGAACTCGTTTGTCTCACTTCTGCTGTTTTCAGGTTCATGGCTTTTTACTGTTTTAACAAACAGCTCAGGTAAAAGTTGAAAACAAGCACGCAAGTCAGTTGCTGTCTCGGTGAACTGTGTTAGCACATATAACTGTTTTCTCTGTATTTTTTTATAGTTGCTTTTTCTTCTTATGTGACATGTATTTATTTTGTTTCTCTTTGAAAAGAAAAGTTTAATTATTGCCTATTCCCTCTTCCATCCTTGCAGTAAATAAAATTGCTGTGAGAAGTCCAGTGATTCCTAAGAACTCTACAGCCTGTTCAGAGTATGCTTACAGGCTTGGTAGAAACTTGTGAGGAAATAGATTTGTGTCAAGGTTGATACTGTTTGCATATCTGTATGGGACTATATATAATCTGTTGTAATTACTGTGATGTTTCTGTCAACCAATATAATTCAGGATCAACAGAGTTCTGATGCCTAGAAGCAGTTAGTATTTTGATAGTGTAAGATCTCTTACTTAATTGTTTAAAGATGTGTCATGTAATCTTAACCAGGAAATTATTTTCTCTCAGTGGAACTTTCTGAGCCTGATGGTTTTTCTGGCTGCACATTGGGATGACATAGCCTAACATGAATCATATCACCAGTGCACAGCATGAAAAAGGCAGATATGTATTTTAACTCCAGTTGTAATAGTCAGTTGCTTAGCGATCGGAACTCCTACAGAGGTGTGGGAGACCTGGATTTAAGTCTGTGCTCTGGCATTTGATTGTGTTACGGATGAGGATTTTCATAGCCAGGCCTTTCTGTTCTTTCTGTGGATTTTTGTTTAGTTTTGATTGATGGGGTTGTTTTACTTTTTTTTTTTTTTTTTTTTTTTTTTTAATGGTTTAGAAATCTGATAAAATTTAATATATAAATTAAAAAAAAAAAAAAAAAGGAAGGTGGCAGTTCAGATCCCCCAGTGCATTTAGAGAAAATGTACAGCAGCTATTTGTCACCACCTGTAACTTCAGTTTTCCCTGAAACCTTAGCAATGTGCCTAAATAGTGTCACATGTTTAGGAGATAGAAACAATTGTGGATGTTTTCAGGAACCATAGTTCTTGGTGGGGTAGTTCTTATGTTAATGCTGACAATTACTGTAGCATTTTTTGCTTTAATGTTACCTTTTCTGAATTCTGCAGAGTAGATAAAGATGATTTTACAAAGCGCTGCATCCAGCACTTTAACATAAGCACTTTACATAACACATCACTTAAGCTGTTTTTCTTGTTAACTTCTGCAGACAGCTGTTACTGCAGTAAGTTCTCTATTATCTAAGGTAAATTGTTTTCCCAGTGATAATTTTCAGACACTGAAGTTAATGCCCTCTTTACTGTGTCTGAAAGATGTTAACTTGACTAGGTCCTAGCTTGGGAGAAAACCTTTGCAAGGAAGTTTCTAACTATGAAGGCAACTTTTTGGTTAGGTCTGTGAGTGTCATGAGAAACCGACAGAATCAAAAGACAATTAAAGTGAATGTTTAGTTAAAATGTTAGAGGTTGAAAATTGTAACTGGAAGCCTGTATATTGCCCAGCATTACTGCCCTCTGTTTATAGTGACATCAAAGCATGTGGATTGAAGAGCACATATGAAGTCCATAAGGTGTGTTTTATTTATTTTTACTTTAAGAATTGCTCTTGGAATTACCCACATAAATCTAGGCTAGTAAGGAATTTATGTGAAATATCCTAGTATTTTCATTCAGGGGTTTGTAAAACAGTGGGGTTTGACTTTTATTCATCTAAGAATGTTTGAGACTAGCGCATGCCTGTTAGAGTGAATAAGCGTTGAAACTGCCTAGGGCTCAGGAGCCCAAGACAAGTTGAAATAAAATCTTGACAAATAAAGGCCTGGCTTCTGCTGCAGTCATTCAGCAACAGCAGACATGGATTGAGGTTTTCTTGAAGTTTTGCAAATGAATCTTGCAGAAACTTCAGCTTGGCATTTTTAGATGTATAATTACTGGGCAGAAAGTCAGTTTGTCCCCTAGGATCTGGTACTTTGAATCCTGAATATTGGGAGTTAAATATTACCCACGTAAAATACTTAATAAAACCACAAAAAGGTGTGAACATAAGAAGCCTTAAAATGTTCTTCAAGTTGTAGCCCAGTGTCTAGCATCAGATTATCCATGCAAGGAAATGATGTGGAAATAGCCCCTTAAGAATAATACCACCCAGCTGCTTCTGTTTTACTTTCAACCACAGACAAAAATACTGTTGTGCTTGTGGGTTGGTTCACTGGCAAATCCATTGATCAAAGTGCACTTCAGCCTTATTCGCCTGTACCTTCCTTTGTCATATAGTGGACTTAGGGTCTAGAAGTACAAGTACTGATTTTCGAATTGGGAGTAAAGTCTTGGGTGTTGCGTATGTGCAGACTGAGAAGTTCAGGTAAAGGCTGTCTGGATTTGGTCTAGCTGTATTGCCAAAGTTGCCTCAAGGGGAATTAGGGAACTGAAATCATGCATACATTGTGTGCTGCTTTTGAAATTATTTCTCTGATTTCTACAGAGAAAACAGATACAATCTTTGGATGTCTAAATTTTTATTTGGAAGGTACCTTCTATGATTCAGTGATGAACAGAAATAGAAAACAGCTGTGGACTTATCAGTCAGGAACTTCTTTTGGAGGTTTTGGTTACATGGGTTGCAGTTTAGGCTGCAGCATGGAAGCTTGTATTTTGAAAGTTGTTGCTTGCCTGTCACTTCTGTTGCATTGCAGAAATTGAGTCAGTTTCTGAGGTGTAGCCCAAACTCCAACACTTTGTAATGAAAACTGTCAATATTTTTGAAGATCTCAATTTCAAAATGACTATAAACTTGTAGCTTCCAGAATTGGACCACAGTAAATCTCCTCAGTGAAGTAGTATATGACAAGCTTGTTTGCTTCAGATCAATGCTTGTAGTGGGTGGATCACAGGAGTCTTTCAAACCACAGTTTGTGAGCCACTCACTCTAAGTGAGAAATTGCACTTTTCCAGAACTTGCTATGTTAAAGTCTTCGCAAGCTGCAGAGTGCTAGGTTTGCAGCAGTGAAAAATAAATTCCAGTTTGTATGCCAGAATTGGCTGACGTATATTTCTGGGCTTCTGAGAGCAGAACTGAAAAAAAGAAAAGAGATCTGTATGCTTGAAACTGGCATTGAGCAAATACGTGGCATTCACCAGCAGCCCCATTCACATGATTTCAGTGCTTTGACTCTACACAGTGTTCTAGCAATAAAAGAAAGAATTGGCCAATTACAGTAATCTGCCAGAGCTGTGTACTGTGGAATTTTGTGCAGAAGAAGAGGAAGGGTTCCTACCTGCTCAGAGTTCCATCTACAATAGCACTTTAGTACCAGCTGTCCTACAGCAAATAACATACATATTTAACAAAGCTGCAACCACCAGGCCTCCTTTAAGAACATAGTGTTTACCCGCCATTTCCTGTGCTCTCTCCCCATACTTTTCTCTGTTCATGTCTATTCCTTATTGTTGTGTGCCATAAATTGCAACTCATTTGTGCCTTCCTCTGCCACCTCAATCCTTTGGGCATCTTGACTGAGCTGAGAAGACAGCGAAGACTGGAGGATGGTAGATCCCATCAGGATATGTTGTGCCATGGGCCACTCTGCTGCCCCTGTGGTTTGGAGATCTATGTGTGCGTTGTGAGAGAGCCCCAGAGGCTCTGGCAGGGGAGCTGGGACAGACACTTGGGAATACAATTCCTCAATGCCTCAGTATTATTTGTAATAGAATTTTTTTTCCCCGTGTTTTTTTTTTTTTTTTTCTTAAGTTAGTTTTTGGGTTTTTTTTGTGTGTCCTTTTTTTTTTTTCCTGAGACAGCTGAGATCAAAATGGTCCTATGCATGTGCTAACACACATGGCAGTGAAGCATGTACTTATTAGTAAGTACAGTAAGTGAGTGAAGTTTAAATTTTTGCCCTGAATACGTTCACACCGAAGGCTTGATAGCAACAGCAGGCGCTGCTAGTAGAAAATGAGATACTGTTGGCCAGATCTAGATTTCAGACCAGATGGACATTATTTGTAATATTATTTGAGTGTGAATGGGTTTTACTAGAGTGTGAAGTAAACTGATGAAGATTTTTTTGTTTGTTTTCCAAGCTAAAATGAATTAGTACTACTGGCACTATTTACACAAACTCAAAAACCTAAAGATGAGTAAGGCCATTTTTGGGCGTACTGTGAAAGTAATTACAGAAAGCTTCTGTTGACACAGTAATTGCAAGTAAATCAGGTGTTAACGAAAGTCAGCATGAACTCACATCAGCATTTTGTAGAAATGCAGTTACACATATAGTTTCTGGAAATACAGCTTGGGTTAACCTGTGGTCTGTCCATGCTATTTTGGCCTTTGTTTTTATGTGCACTGTTAACGCATATAAATGAATGTGCATAGTGTGTTCTGTGCTATCAGTGCATATTTTTACCAGTGAAAATTGTGCTTTAAGATGAGTTTGAAGGTTTCCACTGTACTTTGTGCTAATTATTAATGTGGTTCGTATTGATGAAAGTTCAGTATATAAGCAGGATGGAGGCTGTGCTCACATTGATACGTACAATGCAATATATATTCTGTGCAGAAGCTGAAGTGGTCTGTTAAAGCATTCAAGTTCTCACCCCATATTGAGGGCAGAAGATATCTTCTTAATCCTCATATGGCTGGTGTCTCTGCTGGAGTGTTGATAGTCTAATTTGTGAGCTAAATTACTAATTGTATTATGAGTCTAAACCTTATTAAGCCTTTTGTGTAGAATTAGATCACAGAGCTTTGGGAAGCTGAATCCTAGTTGGATTCTGTCGCTTCAATAATGGGAGCAAGTTTCACTGACATCTTCAGAGCTGCATAGCTCTGAGACTTCCAACTGATTTCTCTTGCTACGTTCTACAGTATTGGCAAAATCGTAAGTTTGGAAAGCAGAGTGACTTTTAGAGTAGGTGAAGATTTTTCAAGCAGGGTCTCAGTTAACTGGAAGGACTGATTCTGTGTTAGCTGAGGCGAGGCCATGAATTGAGATATATAAAAGGGTTACTCTGATCTTGTGTATACACACTGTGTGGAGGTTCAGCTGTGGAGGACTTTTTTGCAAAACCTTTAAAATGGCCACAGTTATGTAACAGCATAATGAGTCTGTTCAAGGTATATCCCCTTAAGAGTTCATGTAGATAAACTTAACTTCAGCAGATCACTGGAGTTAGATTCTTATTTCCAAATATGCTCACTACCCACCTGGAGATGGAGGATACTCCCCTTATCGCTCACCTGTGTTGCTAGATTTCATTGTACTCCTTATCTGTTTCTGTGCAAATCTATCTGGGTCAACTGAAACTATATTCAGAGGTGGTTCATGCTCCCCGTTCTGACTTTGCACTGGAGTGAGCCTGCTCATGCAGCCCAGTTGGAGATAGAGCTGATTGCCTCCAGTGGCGGATTGGTAGTAAACAAAGTGGAACTTAATGGATTTTGACATCACTTGCAATAAATTTTTGTGTTGATGTGGAAGATGGCTGTGAACTGTTGCGCCTTTGATACAAAATGTTACACCCATAGTAATTAATTTTCTGTAAGAGAAAATACAGCTACTCCATACATTTTCCTGTGTATACACAAGATAAAGTTGCAGTAGTATCAAGTTTTAATTTACACATTTTATATACAACAGTACTTTAATCTCTTGTGAGAAGCTATTCTTATTTTACACCTGAAGCTATCAGGGCCCTGTATGTATTTAATGGCTTTGCTTTTTATTGCTGTAGATTAATGCCATTTGAAGTGCATGGGCAATAAATGAAAATAGTAGGATATATCATCTTGTATTTTTAAAGAGCTTTTTTCTATTTCTACATTGCATTTTGTAATATACTTTCTAGAGTATATTAATAAAAATATGGTGTCTGCTCTGAGAAAGAAAAATTCAGAGGCTTCTACACTGTTCTGTTTCGTGTGCATTGGTTCTCTCAACCTGCATGCTGTGTTTTTATTATGTTACCATTGAGTAAAGCAGCTGCAGGACATTGCCAAGAACTAATTGTCTTCACTTGTGTCTGTAGAAACCTGTATTTCTGTGTAGCTCCCAAATTGATTGTCATGCTTATTAAAGTATTTTGGTAGGTGAGTGGTTTTTGAGAGAGTTTTTGTTTGTCTTTTATGAAAAATAGTCCATATTCATGTGCTGCTGCTCTTGAGACCAAAGCTTAAGAGCACTAACTCTTAAGTTTCTGCTGACAGGAGGGCAGTCATGTTGAAACTTAAAATATACCTTATCTACCTTTTGGTAACAAATGTAACTCTTGTTTGCTTAGATTTGCAGATGAAATAATTTTGGGATCCAGGAAGGATGAACTTCAGAGCTTTTTGTGTGCTTTGTCAGAGGTGTGGCTAGGAATGTGGTGATTGGACCAAATCAAGCTGCTACTTCTACAGAAGAGAATAATGCGGGTCACTGAGGCTCATACTTTGTTAGAAAGGCAGAACTAATCTTACAAACCTTAATGGTCTAACATGATGTTCTGGGAGGGACTAAAGCAAAGGCAAGTGAATTACTGTGTGCCCACCCTGAGATCTCTAGACCAGTATAGGAAAGGATTTCACCACCTCACCCCCAGTCTTTCTTTCCATCAGGAAAAGCAAAGGTGGATGTTATCCAGGAAGCTGGTTATCTTGTGTGTAGGTTGACTAGGCAGGTGTTGTTTCCGCTTGATATGGGTATGTATTAGGAGGAAAAGACAGACTAGGTTGCTGAGACTCTCTATATAGAATCAAAGAATCATAGAACAGTTAGGGTTGGAAAGGACCTTAAGGTCATCTAGTTCCACATTCCTGCCCACTTGCTGTCTTTTGCTCCATTTCTAGGCTCTGTGCTTAAAAAGTACAGTGGTCTCCTACTCTGGTCTTTGTTAAATAGTCTTCGTAATTTTCTTGATTGGTTCTTGATAAACATTGATTGGTTTTATTTATTTGTGGGGTTTATTTGAGCTTGAGTTTTGTTGTGTTTTTGTTTTTTTCTTGGTTTTTGTTTTGGTTGTGTCTTTTTTTTTTTTTTTTTTTTTCCCTTAGGATGAGAAGTGGTAATTGAGCATTAGTAACTTTCCTGTGGTGGTTTTCTTTGTGTTCTCTTTTTCTACAAGAGGCCAGGTTCCCATAGAAAATGGCAAGAGCAAATTAGAAGGGTCAGTGTTCTTTCACATCGCTATTAAGTACAAGTGTCTTTTACTGGAGGTACTACAACAGCAAAGAGAACATTGCCATGCTTTATATCTTTCAGGGCTGGTGTCACTGTGTATAGCAGCTTAATTTTCAACTGCAGCTAATGATTTAAACCAATAATTAAGTGGCCTGTTAATTGATTTTTTTGAGCACTTCTATGCTTGATGTTTGAATGTGTTGTTACAATATTCCTATAGTTGGAGAATGCAATATGGATTTCATGTCTTCAAATAACAACATTTTGAATTTTGTATTCTCTTTGGTGCTTTGAAGAAAACATAGCAGACATAGTGCCTCATCTGATGATAATCAGATAA